>KK115503.1:5591-39881 GCA_000611955.2 Stegodyphus mimosarum
ACATTTTGAATATTCTAAATTCTCGATTTTACTAATACTTTAATCACAAAAATAGTAGCAATAACGAAATGTCAAATGCAATTAAAATGCGTTAACTATTTCACTCACCTCGTACACTGTATCCAATGCGAAAGTCTTGAGAATTCTAAACCGAAATTGCATCATGAACTAAATTACGGACACGTAGAATTCTTATTCACAAGCGCTGGTTTTTCTTGTATCTCCGGCATAGGACGACCAAATAATGTAGCGGAAGTAATCTTAAATTTAAATTAATAAACGTAAGAATACATCTTTGCGAGTGGACTGTAGTTTTAACCTTTTATTTTAGCGATTTCAGCTTTAGAACACAACATAGCAAAAAAAAAGCGAGAGAGTTACAATTAGCGTTTGCAAGAATGCACAAAACAAAATGCGAACTGCGCATACGATCTGTGCATTGCGAAATAATATCTCACAGACAGGCAGACGACTCTAGTGGCCTAAACATATGTCAATTAGAAAAAATGCAATGAAGGAAAACCATTCTAAAAAAAAAAAATCAGAATGATAGTCACTACATGAAACCTGAAGGTCAAAGCTCCCTCGAAAGTATGAGCTCGGATTGTGATGATATGGAAGTTCAAGCGGGATTCGAACTTCCACAAAATTTCCTTCCGCAATGGACAAAGAAGCACTATAGACAAAACAAACGTTCATAATGGTCATCTTTATTTCATGGAACTGTCATGATTTCCACCAGGGTCTGTTGAACAACAAAAACATGATTGATGTTTATCAACCAGTGGGCTTCGTTTTGCAGCAAATTTTTCTAGAAGCTGATAACCAAGTCAGGCTTAAGAAATATTCTTTTACAAGAAAGGACAATGTTGTTAGTGAACGTGTCTATGGGGGGGGCGTGTAGGCTTTCTCACCTCACATGACTATCTGTCAACTATCCTTCCGTTAGCAACATCCCTTTAGCCGTTCCTATACAGGCTAATAGCAAAGGATTAGTTTCTGTTGTTTCCATACACCTGCCTCCGAGTGAAGCTATCAGTCAGAGGGAACTGGGTGAGTTGGTAGAGCAGCTGGCAGAGCCATGTTTTATAATTGGAGACTTTAACGGACACAGTCGGCTTTGGGGAAGTAACAGTACAAATCCTCGAGGCAGACAAATTGAGCAGTTGACTGAAGATCGTTGCCTTTGTCTCGGCAATAATGGTCAGGATACATACTTCCATGAGCCAACAAGGATGTTTCATGCTCTTGACCTTGCCATCTGTTCCCCATCTCTGTTGCCCTTCTGTACATTTACAGTGGATAAAAAAAGTATTGGCAAATGCCTATAAATGATCATATTTGCTAACAAAGTATGTTTACAAATTTTATTTTAACATAGCGATTACAGAAGGAGAAAAGACAAACAAATATAACATAATTTTCATTTAAATATTTTTTTAATCAAAATCTATGAGAAAATCCAAAATTTACATGATAAAAAAAGTGTTGGCAAAATTATGAAATTGACAAAATTATGAACAAAAACAAAATCCGGTATATGTTTAGTACTTTGTATGCATACCTTTTACATGTGTAACAGCTTGTAATCTATTTCTCATAGAGGAAACTAAGGTTTTTGTTGTGCTGTTGGAAATTTTGTGCTACTCTTGCAAGAGTAAACATTTCAGGTTGTCTTTACTTGAAATTTTAAGTTTCCTGATTTCTAGATCCAGCAGGTGCCATAAATTTTCAATTGGATTGATGTCAGGCGATTGAGGTGGGGTTTTTAACTGGCGAGGAGCCAGGGCCGCTGCTGGTGTGATGGCCGCCTGTGTGCCCAGTCAATATTCGCCGCCCCGTCCCCCCATTCTTCTCTAGAATACAAAATAAAGATCATTGGAATGGAATACAATTTATGTAAATTTCTACCTTTTTCTATAAAATAATTTTTCAGCAAATTTTTCTTAAAAATCAATTTTTTTCAATTATGAAACTTAAAAAGTCAATATCTTAATATAAAATAGAACTAATTTTTAACGAAATCGTTTTAAAAATAAAAAGAAAAATTAGGGAACTAAATCAAGCTGATTAAAAAAAAAACTTACCTTATAATAGTGAAAAAAAGAACCTAGGAGCTTTAAAACACTTCTCAAATTGTTTTTAGGATAAAAGTTAAAATTGCACTTCCGCCCCTCAGTATAATATAAAGTGATAACAGATAAAATGAGCTATCTGATTTTTCAGTACCATAATTGTAATATGATGATGCAATCCACTTTAGTGCCTTTTTCATAGCATCCTTATTTATTTTCTTTTTCTTCTTTTGTGCAGTCAAATATCTCAGTTGTATAAATGTTCGTGTTGTAACATATATTTTAATAATTTCACTATGCACATCAGGGAACTTAAGTGCAATTTTTTTACACATAGTTTGCATAATGTTACTGCTTCTCAAATGACCATCTTTTCCATGTTCACTCGCAAACACTACCTCAAATTGATTTATTTTTTTTAACCATTCCTCTGATGGAACAAGTAAGTCACCACGAGAAAGTGTTTCTGTCTAATCAACATGTTTATCTGAAGGAAGATAGAGTAACTGTTCTGTAGGTGTTGCCAATGAATGATCATATTTTCTTCCACGGTAAGCTATGTAGCCTGCAAGATACCGGAAACCTTGTACAGAGCAGTCAGCTGTGAGGTTCACTTGTAAAAGTCAATGGAGAATCATCAAGTACAATATCCCTCATTTCAGTTTCACCATCTAACACCTTAAGAGCTTCAGACATGTCAGGTAAAATATTACCAAAAAAGTGCAAAGTAATGAACATGTCTTCCTCCTCATCAGGAGCAACAGAAGAGGTGTTGGAAAGTGAAATTTGACAATCATTATGAGACAGTAATAAAAAACGCATTCGATATTTTACATCTACCGGCAGTGGATGATGATAAAAATGGCCAAAACCTTGAATTTGCGAAAAAAAATTTTCCAGACAATCTTGATTTAATTTGAAAGTTAAAAGGTATTTCACACCAAATTGCTTCATATCAGAAAATAAACCAAACAGTGATTTGATTGACATCATGAATCCTTTCTGAAATGGTAATAGGTACTTTGTCTTGCCAACTCTCATATCATCACACAATGCGTAAAATTTCTTTAAAGTTCTCTCCTGAATTACTTCATGTATTCCATACGCTCAAGCTAATGCAGTATCAGAGACAGGTTTCTTGGCGTTTAGAATATCAAATGAATTATTCACTAATTCAAAAAAATTTGCAGTGTCCTCTTCTTCTGGCATAAGATAGCAGATACCTTGTGTAGTATGATTTTAAAATAACTGTGCAGCTAAATATACACGTTGGCGTTCATTTCCCTTCACAGTAATGTGACTTGCAGACAACTTTGGGCAAATTCTCACTTCTTTGCAATCTGTTGACAATAATCTTTCAATAGGTTCTTTTGTTATTAGCTTATTACCTGGAAGAGTTAATCCATAATCCAAAAAGTGATTGTGAAGAAGTTTTAAAAGGTGTGTCACATCAGCAAATACCCACACACGTTTCCGGAATTATCTGGATGTGTAATAGAACTCTCAAGATGCGTTATTTGAAGTTCTGTCCACACAGCACGATTTCTTCCATCCAAGTCAGCTACAACTCCAATAACATTATATCCTATTTCTGCCAATGACAGTATTGTCTTTTTCAGTAATTCCGCAGTGATTTGTGTATCAAAGTCAAAATATATCGGCTGCTTCCAGCTGGCAAAAAGTCCATGCACCACTATCACCTGAACATTTCTATGTGGATCAACAATCTTATCCTTGGTCATAACAAATTCTACTATCGACATTCATTTCATCAAATGAAAGCACACACATACGTTCTTGGCTTGTCATCTTTAATGCCCCAGCACGCATAACTGGAAGCACGTCTTGTAACAAACCAGGAGAACAATGAAATGAACAGGAAACCCATGTCTTCAAAGTTGAAATGCTAGGAAGTGGAAATCCCATTTTTTGTGGGAGATAGCTATAACATCTGCGGGATACTGCCCTAAGTGTTACTGATTTGCAAATGTCATCTGCATTCCACTTAACGAATTTTTTGTTTGATATGAGAAAACAAATTTGATTGACTGTAAAAATTATTTCTAAAATTTTTTTAATTCATTTTGTACTTGCTTGTTTGTTACTTTTTTCTTCATTTTCTGTAAGTTACGTAATTTTTTTAGAAAAGCAGCAAGTTCAGTAAAAATAATTTTTTTTTTGCATTTTTAGTTGACTACACCACATATTTAATCTCTTATTTTCTTTTTCCAATATTTCCACACATTGAACTAATTTAGATGTGCCACTAGATGTATATTGAATTGCACACTCTATCTTATCAGCCTGTAGCTTTTTCTTTTTAGGGAAAAGAGAAGCTAAAGTTTGCAAAGCTCGTTTCCTTGTTTCATGAGCCTGACACCTGCTTGCTGTATCCATCTTCGGCATAAATCTCGATGAATTACTACTACCAGAGTTCTTTCTCGCCAGACTGATATCAGTTTCTAAAGTACAACATATATGATTTGTTTGCTTTGGGGAATTGTTTTAATAGGATGACAACGGAATATGCAAATTGGGAACAGCATTAGCTTTCAGGAATCTTTTAGGAGTTAAACCAAACAATTCTGCCTTTAGATCCCATATATAATCATCAGGTGTAAAATGAACAGCACATATCCTTGCATTTTCAATATTGAAATTATCTGCTCTTTTGCACCGAACAATCCATAACTTTCTAAGATCTGAATCACTTGGAAAACGATATCTGACACCTTGATTCTTAGTTTTTGTTCTATAATTCTGACACAATGCTATGGCACAATTTAATAGAAAATCAACAACACAACACAAATCAAATCACACTACAGATGCAACGAATGTAAACTAAACGCTAAGAACTAACGATATCACACCCATGACATCATGTGCAGATGGCATAAGTTTCTTCCTGCACTGCGCATCGCTTTTGGGCCATCCCTGGGTGAGCCAAGGAACATTAGGCATCTCCATTCTGGCGACCTGCTTAATGATACCGTTTCGGCCAACCAGTTTGCTTCACTTTTACGCCAAACCAAACTTGTACAAGTACCTATATCTGTGTCAGCACACAAAACACTCAACTTCTGTCGAGGTGTTTTCTTGGAAATCCTCGCCTCAAATGCACTTCTTTTGACAGCATCCCTCCAAGTTGTTGCTACCAAAACAAATTTTCACGTTGTTGTTTCAGTCGTTTCTCTGTATTTGTCTCCAAATGAGCACATTGATCAGCAGGATTTAAATGATCTATCAGCAGGATTTAAATGATCTTATAGAGCAGCTGCCTGAGCCATTTATCATAATAGCAGATTTTAATGGCCATAGTCTCCTGTGGGGAAGTAAAGACACAAACTCCCGAGGAAGACAAATTGAGCAGATGATCGAAGATCATAGCCTTTGTCTCCTGAATAATGAGCAGAGTACATACTTCCATAAACCTTCAGGGACATTCCATGCTCTCGACTTTGCCATCTGTTCACCATCTCTGTTGCCATTTTGCACTTTTAGTGTGAGAAATGATCTTTACAACAGCGATCATTATCCCATTTTTGTATCTCTTGCACGAAGAGGAGCAAACCTAATGTCCAGAACCCCTCGGTTTATACTTGATGGGGCAGACTGGGAACTCTTCTCTTCCACTGCAGAGCTCACGGGGAACATGGTAGAAGATGTGCATTTTGATGACGCTGTTGAAGGCAGTTACTAATACTATTATACAGGCAGCCATACTTTTTATTCCTAGAACATCAGGAAAAATGCTGAAGTCGTGACTGTTATGAAGCGCTGATAAAAACGGAGAAAAGCTGGGGCATTTTTCATAGGTATCCTACTTAACAAAACCTTATAGAGTTTAAAAGAACCAAAGCAAATGCACGAAAACTTAAAAGGCAGAGCCAGAGCGATTCCTGGACTCCATATGTGTCTTCAATAACATCATCTACGCCTAGTAAGCGAGTTTGGGAATGAGTTAAAAAAGTAATGGGTGTGCCTCAAGGTTGTGTGCTTAGTGTAACCCTGTTCAGCCTAAAAATAAATTCTGTATTAAAAGAACTTCCTCCTACCATTTTAGGATCTTTATATGTTGATGGCCTACAAATTTGCTGTCAAGGTGCAGATATGAGATATGTAGAGAGACAGCTCCAGATCGCTTTGAACAGGATCCAGGAATGGACAGACAGTCAGGGATTTATGTTTTCGAAACAGAAGACTGTGTGCGTGCACTTTTGTAAAAAGCGAGGTCTCCATCCTGAGCCTGAATTATATCTCAAAGGGTCAATGATTCCATTTGCACCTGAAGTAAAATTTTTAGGGGTGATGTTCGACCGAAAATTGACTTTCCTTTCTCATGTCGTACAACTGAGCAAGAAGTGTATGAAAGTTTTATATGTTTTAAAGGTCTTCGCTAACACCTCCTGGGGTGCAGAGCGTTGCTCTATGCTTCGCATTTACAGAGCTCTCGTTTGCTCTAGATTCGACTACGGTTCAGATCTGCTCGGTCTTCAGTGTTGTTAAAATTAGATCCTGTTCATCATCAAGCTCTGACGATTTGTTCTGGTGCTTTCAGGACATCTCCTGTCTAGACTCTTTATGTTGACTGCTACGAACCACCACTCCGTTTGAGGCATGAAGAGTTGTCTTTTTTACAGTATTATAGTATATTGTCTTAACTTGATCATCCTTATAAACAGTGTTTACTGGATAATACCTGTAATCTTTTATTTGAAGCATGTCCATCCTGTGTGCCCTCATTTCCTGCCAGACTTCGTCCTCTCATTGAAGATTTCTCTCTGTCTGATATGTCCTCACAAGCAGTACAGCATTTTGAAATCCCATCTTGGGAAAATACTCAAATCCAGCTTCTTGATATTTTCAACAATTAGAACAAACCAACCACTAATGACACCATCTACAGACAAATTTTTGCTGAGCATAGGTATAAATATAGAAGTTACTTTTCCGTTTATACAGATGGATCTAAGTCAACTTGTCATGTTGGAATGTCGGTTATAATTGGTGACCACGTGGAGGGCAGACGTCTACACGACACTTTTTCAGCCCTAACATCAGAACTGACTGCCATATACTATGTGCTTTTGTACATCTCAACAATATGCGATAAAAAGTTTATTATATATACAGACTCTTTCAGTGCATTGAAATCTTTAGAATTTTTTTCTAGCACCGAGATTCCTGTGTGCCTCAAGGCTGTGTGCTAAGTGTTACTTTGTTTAGCTTGAAAATTAACTCTGTTCTGGAAAAACTTCTCTCCTATGGTTTCGGGTTCCTTATATGGTGATAACCTCCAGATAAGCTGTCAAGGGGCAGACACGAGATATGTAGAGAGGCAGCTGGAAATTGCTCCTAATAGAATCGAGCATTGGTCAAAGAAAGAAGGATTTAGTTTTTCAAAACAGAAGACTGTATGCATTCATTTCTGCAGAAAACGTAACCTTCATCCTGAGCCTGAACTACATCTCGGAGAATCAAATCGATGATTCCAGTGGAATCTGAAGTAAAATTCTTAGGAGTCATGTTCGACCGAAAATTGACCTTCCTTCCACACATCTTTATCTAAGGTAGAAGTGCTTCAAGCGACTAAATCTTTTGAAAGTCCTGGCGAACACCTCCTGGGGTGCAGACCGTGTCTCGTTGCTCCGGATCTATGGAGCACTTATATGATCCAAACTAGATTGCGGCTCAGTTGTTTATGGTTCAGCCCAACCATCCATGTTACTAAAACTAGCTCCTGTTCAGCATCAGGTGCTGCATATATCCTCTGGTACATTTAGAACATATCCATTGCAGAGTCTATATGTTGACTGCCACGAACCGTCGCTCCAGTTGAGGTGTGAGCAGTTGTCTCTCTGCTACTATTTTCATGCATTGTCACTTCCTGATCATCCAAACCATGTTAAGTTCATTAATGACAGAAGTTCTTGTTTGAGGCCAGATCATCCCATCTGCCTTAGGGTAAGGTTGCTCAAGTCGTACCCCTTAAAAAAAACCTGCATGACAATGAGTATTTAACAAATATGTAAAAATTTTATTTGCTATTCGATGCTAGTGTAAATATTGTTTTTATTTATTAGAACAAATCTAAAAAATCTTGGTGTTGTCATGTAAATTAATCTAAATTTTAAAAAAGTTGCAAAGGTACGACTTATGAAACCAGTGTCCTAATTGGTACCACCTATGGCTTAAGTCGTATGTACTTAAAAATACAGTTATTAGGTATTTATTTAGAATAAATTCATTAAGAATGGCCATTTTATTAGGAAATGAAGATTCAATTACAAAAAAACAAGTATTTATTTTCATTAAGCACAGGTATCACACACATATTTCTTGGTTTTTTTGTTAATTCCTGCGCATAGATCGTGCACCTATGTTTGACATTTCAAGCACTGAATCATATTTTCCTTTCGATCTTCTGCCCAAAGAGAACAAATCCAGTCGTCTGTGTCTATAATTTTATTGCCTTTCTTCTTTTTAATCTGTAATGTTGTTTCCTTTTTAATGATTGCATCTTTCTTTCTTTTCATTGCATTTTTTACGTTTTCTTTATTCACACTTGACATTATTTCAACTGTGGTGGTTATGCTTCTACGGCTTTTGGTTATTATATTTGGAATCGGACGTAACATATCTAACTGCTGTTTTATATGGTTTGATGTTAAAGGAATTATGATAAGATCCACAGTTGCTTCTTCTTCTTGGGTTTTTTGTGTTGTTTATTGTGCTGGATGAGTTTCATCACTTATAACTTGATCTGCATTTGTGCACAAAGACTCTTCAATCATTGAATCTTCCATTGGAATGCAAAAATCTTCATCCTGAAATTCAAGTCTGTTGCATGGCCAAACACCAGCAGATTTAAAGGACATTCAAAGCAATATCCATATGAACAGATTTTCTGTATGCAATCCCCAATAGTTCTGACACAGTACTTTGTTCGATTATGTTGCCGGGATTTGTTCTTAACCAAGTAGATGATGCTTCATTATAATTGGCTTTGAGAGATTTGAAAACAGATTTTTCCAAAGGTTGAAGACGATGCATTGTGTGTGCAGGAAAGGATAGCATAATAATGCCATATTCACACGCTAGATTGATAGCTTCGATATTTTTTGTATGCGTGGAGTGCCCATCCAGAAGAACTAATATCTTTTCATTACTTTTTTCCAACTTGATGTATTTGATAAAATGCTTTAACCATTTAACAAAAAGCTCTGATGTTATCCATCCGTTTTTAGAACATCCGAACACCATTCCTGGTGGTACTCCTTTTTAAAGCAATTTTTCATCCGTGCACGCTTAAATATTACCATAGGTGGCATGAATTCACCTGCCGCATTCATACAACATATACATGTAGTAGTCACACCCCTTTCACCACTTGTAATTGGCCCAACTTGATGTTTGCCTTTTTGAGCAATTATTTTAGATGGTTTGTGTACAGTGGATAATCCTGTTTCATCAATATTATAAATCTGGTTTGCATTGAAACTATATTTATCTAATATTGATTCATATTTATCAAAGAATTTATAAACTAATTTCTTTATTGAAAGTTTTAGCACTGGCCATTGATGTTGCTTCTGGAGTACGTAAGAATAAGCAAGGATTATCTTTCATAAATTCATAGTACCACTTCTTCTCTGCATTTTCCTTTTCTCTGTTGAAACGGTGTGGTAAGTTATATTTTCCAGCGAGTTGACAGGCAAGTTTTTTAGATCAGTTGCAGTAAGCCCAAAAAAGTTTTCTTCTAACTTGAGTGTATGTGAAACTAACTCCCGTTCCATAGTATTGGCCAAATCCTTGGGCCTTCCAAATCTGACGTGGCTATTTAATCCTTGAAAATGACGTAGCATTGGCTTTGTTATCTCATATGAATTTCATTAAATCCAATAACACCTTGCTATAATTTGGTTAACGCCTCTTTCATGTCTTCCTTTTTCCAATGATTATAAACTCGTTTTGACATAATGGCCTATCAAATAAAAAAAATCAAAAACAGAAAAGAAAGAAGAAGGTAAAAAATCGGTTGAAATAAGAATTTCTAAAGCATTTTCTTCGTACCGGGTACGACTTAGGCGTCTCGGACAAGTACGACGAAGAACATTACTTAAATCGTTACTAATATTAATGTAACCTCACACTGATTGATCGTAATGCATGTTAATTTCGCTCAAATAATTCTGTAATAGTTACAGAACTTACAGTACTATCCACAAAGCTCCAAACACAATAATTACTTACAAGATTAACTATCACAGATATGTAGAATAATATACGAAAACAGCAATAAACTTCTTAATACGAATATCTCTTAGTAGAAAGCATGATGAATCACAATAAAACTGTCAAATTACATGTGGCGCCATCTACATCCTATCGTGGCACCACTACAGCTGTAACAGCCATAACACTCCAAATGCAGAGCAGGTGTGACTTGAGCAACCTTAACCTAGGGTTAACTCACTAATTGAGAAATATGACATGAAATCTCAGTACCCAGCCATTAAAGCTTTTTGAAATCTCACCTTGGGAGGATGCTAAGATTCGCCTTCTAGATATTTTCCAGCATTTTGGCAAGGAAGACACTAACGAGTTTGCATACAGACAACTTTTTTTCTGGCCACAGACACAAATACAATATATCTATGTCATGTTTCCATATACACGGATGGATCAAAAGCAGCTGGACATGTCGGTGCATCCTTTATCATTGAAGTCTACATGGAGGGTAAAAGACTGCATGACGCCTGCTCCGTCTTCACCTCAGAATTAAGTGCTCTATATTACGCACTTCTATTTATTTCTAAAATACATCAAAGCCGGTTTATTATATATACAGACTCATTTAGTGCTTTGAAATCCTTAGATTCATGTTATAGTGCTCAATATCCCATTGTTATCGACATTTTGAGCCTTAACCTCAAATTAAGAAGCCGTGGGTATGGCATCCTTTACTGTTGGGTTCCAGGACATGTGGGTATAAAAGGGAATGAGCTGGCAAACATCACAGCAAAGTCTGCAGTTCACCTGATAGATCAGATCGTTCCAATTAATGGCATCTGTAAAGTCATCCAGCAGAGAGTATTAAGGAAGTGGCAGGAACTATGAGATCTCCAGCTAGATAATAAGCTCAAAAGTATCAAATCAAAAGTTGAACGTTGGGAGCCGACGAAGAACCAGAAGGAGGTAGTCTTGTTAAGTCGGCTGAGAATTGGTCACTTGCGTATTACACACAATTATCTATTAAATGCAGAGAGTGAGCCTATGTGCTCACATTGTAACACCATAATGTGAGTTCGTCATTTTTTAGTAGACTCTTCATATTTTAAAGAACTTCTTTTGAAACATTAACAGTTGTGATTTGCCTCTAGATCATATAATTGGGAAAGAGGTCAACCTGAATTTGTTTCAATACCTGAAAGAAATAGATATTTATTACTTGATTTATTTTTGATGTTCTATTTTATCGTCTTAATAATAAATATTTTAATATGTCGCATATGTGAGGATTTTAATCTACTTTTCTCTGCGAGATAATTATGTGTTCGCATGTGTCATTGTTTACTTTAAGCATTTCATCATTTTATCATTGTATATCATTTTGATCACTGTATTTTGTGCTATTCTTGTGTGTTTATCTACATGTCCATTTTCATTTAGAACTACCTAATGTGTGTTTCAGTGCGTATAATCGCTAAGGTTTTATGCCAAGAAATGCACCACCATCACCATCTTCCCCAGTACTAGGAATATTGAAGAGTGGCAAACTGAGATGTTTAGGAAGACAGGTAAGAGTATCAAGTATTACCTGCCTTTCCTGCTGTACTTCTTCATATTGAACGTGGCTAGAGGAGTTGATCTTTTAGCTCTCCTTAAAATCAAATTCAGTGAAACAGCATTTCAGTTTATAAAGGTGTTTGATCTCCAAGATTAGATTATACAAGGCGATCTGAGAAGTGGAAAATTCAGGGAAAGCTATAGCATCATTGGCACCGGGAATGAGGGTGCCAGCCATTGATTCCGACTTCTCTAACTGTAGTATCTCAGGAAAAGAGGAGCTTGCCATTTGTAGCGCATACCTTGGAAATGCTTTGGGAATTGTTGTCAAGACAATTTCCTCTTTTTTCACTTCGGGTGCTCCAAAATGGTGGAAGGACTTGAGTTTGAACTTGTTTGGGTGTTGTTTTTTGGCTCACCTCAATATAAAATGTCGGGGTGGCTGAACAGTACCTTCTGAATCTGTTTTTTTCGCAAGCTTAAAGTGTGGCGAATCAGTGCTTTCACATTTATTCAGATTTAAATTTTGAATCTTTTTACTGGCAGAATTAATGGTTTTATGAGAATGTAATTTTGCAGGCTGAAGCATTGGTGTTTTGGTAAGAATTTTGTTCATGCACTCTTCCTCAGTACTGAAGAGTGGCAAACTGAGGTACTTAACAAGAGAGGTAAGAGAATTGCGTAATCTCTCATTACATCTTGAACTTGCTTCAGGTCAAATACTGCAAGTGGCATTGATCATTTAGTTCTTGTCAGTGTTTGTTCTAGCTCTGAAATGGCGAAAAATTGATATATCTGTTTAGTTGATATAACTTCAATAAAAGTTGTCCAAATTAATCCCAGAAAGGGAGACACAGGTGATGCCGCTGAAGTATCCATAGCACTGGTTACGGGAATGCTGCCAGTTGTTTCCGGCTTCTCTCAAAGTGGAATCTCAGGAAGAGGAACTCATTTTCCTGTTTCGGTACCCATGATAATATGAAAGATACTTATCTGCTTTATCTACACCACTCATTTTTAGGTTGCATTCTAAAACAATAACTGGTTCTTGTTACAGTTTCTGCCATTTCTGTGTTGTGCTTGGTTCTTGAAAAAACAAATCAGTTTTTTCGTCTTTCCACTTAATCACGCACATTTCACCTTTCTTCAAGTTTTTGGACAGAATTTCGTAAGGCAGATCTATTTGGTTTGGCGCATTATTTAAAACATATCTGTCTTTTGCGCTATCAAAAGTTCTGTTAATGGTGATGAAGAATAAGAATTATCAACTGTCAAGCAATAGCCTTAATTTAGAAAATCGTGAAGAAGAGATAAAACACTGCTTATTCATAGTCCTTAACTTTCGTGTTCTTGATGAAATTGAGTACTTTTCGCGGTATAAATTGTACTATTCCATACATAAGTTCTATCATTTTCGCACAAATTAAACATTTTTATTTTGAAGTCTCGTTTAGATGGTATAATCTGCTTCCATCCACGATTGCCTTTAAAAGCAACTAAAATTTCATCGATATTTATATCCCTTTCGGGGATATATGGTCTTTGAAATTTTCTCGGTTTAATCGAAAAATTGTATATTTTTTTCAACTTGGGATTTGGACACTGGTTAGTCATTATCTCCTTCGAAATGATAAAAATTCATCAAGACATTAAAGTGATTCTCAGACAAAATTTCTGTGGTACATGGTGTGCTTAATGTATATCGTTTAGACTAGCAAAATTGTTCATTCGACTTCTTTATAATGCCATCTAAGATTAATAAAGGTAAAAAAAAACTTTCATTTAGTTTCTGTCCAAGTTCGAGCTCTTGGAGTCATCTCATTATTTCTGAAATATTTCGCTGCAAAAGAGTTTGTTTCCAAAAGGATCAAATCTATGATCTCGTAATCTATTAAAATAACTGAAAAAGTTCACTTCATTTGCATCACTAGGCATATTGATTTTTATTCAAGGAGAACCACTGAAAAGGAAAGGGGCCAGGCAGTGGCTGAGGATTTGATGTATCAATATTGCACCAGTCCCTTGCATTAGAAATACATTTTTTTCTGACTCACTACCTGATATTGGCTGGCCATCATATGAGCCACAGGAAGAAGATATTGACTGCCAAGTATTATAACACTGGTTATTGAGAATTGCCTTGCACATGTTATTGGTTCTACTATAGCCAGTAGTTCTGCTTGAAATACTGAATTCAATTCAATTTCGTTTTTCAGGTTTATATAATATTATTGATAATATTAATTCATAACTATTTTAATTTCACTGTCTTTTGAATCACCTTATATCCCATTACCTTGTGTTTGGCGCGGTATAACCATTCCTGGTTTTGCGCGAAAAAATTTCGCTCACCATTACCACCATCATGGCATACCAGAATGACACCTAACTATCTTTTAAGTGCTGATAATGAACCTCTGTGCTCAAAATGTGGTGTATGTTTAACAGTCCGTCACCTTTTAATTGAATGTCCATCCTTTAATAGTAATCGTCAGAAACATTTTAACAGCTGTGACTTACCTCTCGACCATTTAATTGGAAGAGAGGTCAATCGTAATATATTTTACTATTTAAAAGATATTGGTGTTTATCATCTCATCTGTACTGATTTTAATTTTGTATATTAATTTCAAGACTTGTGATTTTAGCTGATTTTATATGACCTCATCCACTGGATATTGTACATTCTTTTATCTACTTGCTTAATTCATACCTATTTTAATTTCATTGTCTATATCACTTTATATCTCATCACCTTGTGTTTGGCGCCAAAAATTTCACCCACCACCACCTATTGAATTGAGCACACATTAACTTTTCCCGAGAAACAGTCGGGTTTGACAAAGAGATGAAGCCGAAATAAACGTCTCCCGATATATATTCGGGTATAACAATGTGATGCACTCAAAAAAAATTACCCCCAGTAATACTCGGGCGTGACATTTTCGAACACCAGTGCTATCTCGGGCATGACAGTTAAAAGGTTAAAAAACTTTAAGCGCTTTACCTTCTTAATTGGTTTCAAAATCCTATGTACTAAAAGTAAGGAAAAAGATTTCACTTATGTTTCTTCCTTCTAAAAATTCGATTCCGTGTGTAGTGTCTGCCGACTGTTTGGCAATCAAGAAAGTGCACTTGGTGCGTTTAGTCACTTCTCCCAGAAGGGGTTACTGTTTTAAGGGAGTCGAACGTTAGCTGCAGGAGAGAAAGGTGCTCTATTTTGCTATGCTGTAGGAGCGATTTACTGCTCTGAGGTAAATATTTTACTTTGAATGTTAGTTTAATAAATGTTTTCTTTCGTCGTCTTTAATGGTGCCTTGTTGAACCATGAAGCCATTACAACACACTCTCTTACAAGAACCAGACTTTATAGCGTTGGAAAATGGAACTGTCTTAAACGTTAAGCCTAACATATGAAAGAAGTTTACATTTCCGAATGAAAGTAAAAACATGAGAACTATTTTATTGTAAGTTTGAAAAGTTTGGTTTTAAAGAAGAAAACAAAAAGAGAAAATGTTCAAAACGTGAAGAAGGTAGATTTAGTAACTGTTTTATTGGAAATCAATGAAGAATCCACTGATTTGAAACACGAACTCCAGATCAGCAGAGAGTACATCGAAGTTGCTAATTTTGTGAAAGAAATTCTGATTACTACAATGGCGAATAATTAAGAAAGGAAGAAATAGAAAATGAGAATAGAAGAAGAAATTGAAAGAATACAAATGAAAGAAGAGAGATTGAGAACAGAAAGAGAACACGGAATAGAATTAACAAAGATTCGAGCAACTCAAAATGAAGGAAGTAAAAGTCCGACATCTTCAATCCAAAACACAGGATGAGAAACCGAAGTTTCCCTCGACAAGACAGTAGTCATCCCTCATGTCATCTTCATATAGTTGTTCAGAAAATGTTACTAACATTTTTTTGAATGTTTCTTCATCCAATTCATACATCAAAGTTTTTAAAGTTTTATATATTGCTTGTCTTTTATGTTTCGACATAGAATTCAAATGGCTTTGCCATGCGCTGTCCACATGCCAAGCACATAATAATTTTTGGCAAGAACCAAATGTATGCTCCCATGCAATATAGAACATGGGAGCATCATCACTAAAAAATATTTTTGTTTTGCTACCACAGATCTTTTTTATACGTTCAAAAAAGTTCACCAAAATGTTTTCTGATATTGTTGAAGATATCAAAAAAGCAACTGGTATGCCCTCTTCATACTTAGCAACGACGAGCAAAGTGACAAGTTCAAATCCATGTGTAGAATCGATGCAAATTCTGTCACTGGCAAATTCCATCAACATCTTTTTTTGAAATTCAGTCATTATTGCCAAAATGAAGTCATTGGCATTACAATTGAACTAAAAAGCATAAGAAAAGTTCATTGCAAACCTTGCTTTTCATGAAACTCCAGTTTCATACGTTTTGTCATGTATTATAGTTATGGCAAGTTTCTAAATGAGATCTTAAATCTTTTGTGGTGGGAAACAGTTTCACACATCCTTCTTCACCGCACTTAATATTTCTCCGCTTTACATTATGAACCCTTATTCTGTGCATGCTTAGCATTTCTTGTACAAAACTGCTTCGTACAGTATGTGCATGAATATGGCGTAACTTTAGTGACAGATTCTTTGTGCACACGCTTCTCATGTGCTTTCAAATATCTTTTCACATAGAAAGACGCACTACAAGACTTGCCTTTAAACATATCCATATTTTTAATGAAACAAGTAATATTTAAACACAGTGCAAACCCTTTGATTCAAACAGACTGCTAAAAATTGGCGAGATGCACAATCGCAGTTGGAGCAAATCATAGAACATAGAAAGAAATAGCCCCTAAAACGTTTCGGGAATATCACGTGATACACAGCCAATGACAGTGGATCAAGGATCAAGGAAGTTAAATTTACGGAGTACTCTAGGGCAAGCCTTTAACTCCACATCATCAATTATAAGTTAAATCATCAAAAGAGGGGATCATCAAATACGGGTAAAAATTTCGAAAGCCAAAAATAAAATTATATAGCTCAATGTAATGCCTTCTGCATGAGACAAAAAAGGTAAAAAACTCAATGAAGGACTTTAATTTAGTGCCGAAAAAGGGCCAGAATCAAATTTTGAATAAGATAAATTAAAGGTGGCATGAGCTTTCCTTGATTCTTGATATCATAAAATAAAAGTAAAATCCTTAGTTACAAGCAACGCGATAAAAGGAACATTCGCGAGGTCATTGACACTCGTTTCCGCTCGGAGTCTTGAAGAAAAGGAGGGGGCGACCCGTTAGGCAGGTCGACTTGTTTTGATTTTTGAATCATTCCTGGTAAGTGGTCTACGGTCCTAAGAGACCTTTACCACTATAGCACTTTCATTCCTTCATGGCGTAAAAATAGATATTCTGTTTAGAATAGCTGGATAAGCATGGTATTAAAGTTCAGGAAATTAAAGTTCAAAGCAGCAACAGTTCCGGAGGTGTTCAATAGATGGCAGCACAAGTTCCCGTAATGCAAAGTTCAAAATTCTCTAAGATAAAAATTAGTAAACACAAAAATATACAGTTGAAAACAAAAATCAGGAAAGTAGAAATATATACAAGTCCCATCTTTAAAACTTTGTCATTCGGCTAGGCCCGAACTCACTATCTCGTCTTCAAAAGGTATCGTAGATCTTGATTGTTCAGCTGCGCTTCTCTTGCTACGAGATGCTTGAATTAGGTTTTTAAATAAACACCTCTAGTGCTTTCAGTGCAAATTCTAATTTGTCATTCTCATTTTGTATATTAATAAATTTGTGATAGAGGTCTTTTAGTTTGAAAATTAAAGATTTGAATTCATCTAGATTTGAAACGCTGGATATTTTCGTATGATCTTCTTTATTGTTGTCATTGCTAGCTATTTTTGCATATGAGGTATAATTTAATTTCTTTTCTTCAGAATTTCTATTAAGGTGCGGAAAATCTTCTTGGGAAGGCATTCTTTGCTTGTTATTTTTCTGCTGGAATTTGTTACTTGGGTGTTCTGGGCAGTTTGGGTTGGTGGCTGCATGATCTCCATGACAAAGTATGCATTTAGCAAGGATTTCTTTCTTGTCCTTGATGGGGCATTCAAAAGATCAGTGTTTTTCAACACATCTTACACAGCGAAGAGAATTATAGCACGCTCTCTGGGTATGCTCGTATAGCTGGCAGCGAAAACACTGCGCAGGCCCAGGCCTGCTTTTATAACCAAAGATTTGTACCTTCATATCTTCTATGTGAGTGATATTGAAGATTTCTTTCTCCTTAGATGTTCGAGGCGTTTCAAAATAAAAGATGGGTAATATAGTAGGTACGCCATCTCGCATTCGCTGCATTAATTTTCTGATTAATTTTGAGGACTGTGATATTGTGTTTCTTTAAATCTTCTTTTACTTCTTCCACTGGTGTATCAATAGCTATAGACATTTTATAACTGCCTTTAAATTTTTCTCGCTGATTAATACGAAGGTGTGATAAGCGATATTTTTATCATTTAAGTAATTTTGGACAATTCTGTATTCTTCGATTTCAAAGATGTTAACTTTAATGCTGTCTCCTTCAATTTTACTTTCGAATTTTTTCACACCGAATATTTCATTAATATGTTTTCTGAACATGTGCCAACTGAAGCTTTTGTCAGTGATATAAATTGGAGGTACATTATTTTTGGGTTCTCTTAGGGGGACTGTATTTTGTTTTGTAGCATTGTTGCTTTGATCTTTAGTTTTAGTTGAGGATAAATCCTCATCCAATTTATCATTCCCCTCAGGGGCTCACTTTTGTGAGTACGGGTGTGGCAATCCCGACGTACCCTAGCCCTTCAGGGGATCATCTTGATGAGACGGGTGTCACGATCCTGGAGCCCCAGTGATCTATCCTCTTTTTCCGTCTCCTCTCTTCTGAGCTGAAGCTTTCTTCCTTCCTTTCTCCCTTGTGGTTTTCCTCTTCGGAATTTGGGGCTTGCCATGACAGACCGGAACAGCCCTTGTCTCTGGTTCTGAAGTAGCGAGAAGACTGCCCACGTGTTTGCCGTGCGTTGAGACCCGTGTCGCTGGAAAGGAGGGTCCTGGTAGTTGAGGGGCGAGGTACTGTCCCCAACACACTGCTTTGGCCTCTGCTTCAGCTGAACGGGTGGCGCCTTGTCGTCCTCACGGGTGTCAATCGGCTGGTCACTAGTCCTTGTGTCAGTGGCTTGGGGATAAGCTCTCGGGAGTTCCTGCTTTCGGGAAAGCCAACTGTGGGGCTTCAGTTTGCGTATAGGTCTGGCTAGCCCTAGCACAGGAAGCTGTGTTCCCTTATTGGGCTCCGTGGTGGGTTGAGCGGTCTGACCCGAATCTTTAATCTCTTCAATATGGCATCTCACAAAATATATGTTATATGTCACACAGAATCTAGTCCTGTCCTTTCAAATGCCAATGCTCCTGAAACGCCAACTGTTAAAAAAGTACGTACTGAAGCAGATGTGAGTAGTTCTAATAATTGTCCACGTTTCCTTTTGGTCTCAAGTCCTTCTGGCGAAATGCAAAAAATGTCTCCATTTCTAATAAACAAATATATTCATTCATGCATAGGTGAGCCAAGAAACATAAAACGTCTTCGGTCTGGAGATTTGCTGATTGACACAACTTCGTCTATACATTCTGCCTCCCTCCTTAAATTAACCAAGCTCGGGCAAATTGATGTAACTGTAACAGCACACAAAACACTAAACTATTCTAGAGGCGTAATCTCGGAATTCTACCTTCTGTCTGTTTCCGAAGAAAAGTTCGTTTCCGAGCTAGCCGACCAAAACGTCTGTGCTGCAAGGCGGATCAAGATGCGTAAGGAAGGTCAGTTGATAGACACAAAACATGTAATCCTGACCTTCAAATCGCCGGATCTGCCTAAGAATATTAAGGCTGAATACCTCAATTGCCCTGTACGCCCATATATTCCAAACCCGATGTGATGTTTCCAGTGCCAGCGCTTTGGTCACTCTAACATCTCTTGCCGTGGCAAACTCATCTGTGCAGATTGTGCTATGGTTGGCCACGATAGTGACACATGTGCTGTTGCCCCACTGTGTATAAACTGCAAAGGTGAACATCCAGCATTTTCTCGTTCCTGCCCCGAATGGAAATTAGAAAAGGAAATACAAACAATAAAAGTCAACAAAAACATATCATATGCCTAAGCCAGAAGGTTAGTTCAAAGCACACAGATCAGACCAAACATTTCTTTTGCTAATGCTGTTAAGTCAACAAGATCTTTTGGAACACAAACTTCAGTCAGTACCCAAACTTACCCAAATAAATCTCAGGAGACTACAAGCAGGCAGAAAAATGAAAAACCGACACACTCCGTTCAAAAAAAAGAAATACAAGTACAAAGTAAACCCAAAAATACCGCTCAGAAAACATATAATAAAAATAGATGCCTTAGTAATAGCTCACACGATGACATGATAACAGTGCTTCCGCGAAAAACTAAGAAAGAACACAGAAAGAGCAAACATCAAACATAATGGCCACCTTCGTCTCTTGGAACAGTCGCGAATTCCACCGGAATTTCACAGATATAAAAAATATCATCAATGCTCATCATCCTGTACGTTTTGCTTTACAGGAGACTAACCTGAAACCAGAACAGCCAGCAAAACTTCCGAGGTTTTCCCTCGTCAGGAAAGATAATATTGCAAGTGAGCGTGGCAGTGGAGGTGTAGGCCTCTTCACCTCACTGGACTGTCCATCCAATGCACTTTCTCTGACAACATCCCTCCAAGTTGTCGCTGTGCAAATAAATTTCAATGTCGTATTTTCTAGTAGTTTCAGTTTATTTGCCTCCAAATGAGCACATTGATCAAGAGCTTTTAAATGAGCTTGTAAAGCAGCTGCCTGAACCTTTTCTTATAGGAGATTTTAATGGGCACAGTCCGCTCTGGGGAAGTAAAGACACCAATTCACGAGGAAGACAAATTGACCAGCTGATCGAAGATCACAGCCTTTGTCTCCTCAATACCGGGCAGGACACATATTTCCACGAGCCTACACGACGCTATTGATCTTGGCAATTTTTCACCGTCTCTGCTGCCGTATTGCACTTTTAGTGTCGGCAATGATCTCTACAGCAGCGATCATTACCCCATCTTTGTATCTCTCGCACGAAGAGTAACAAACTCCATGTCGAGGCCCGTTCGATTTATATTTGAAAGGGCAAACTGGGACCTCTTCTCTTCTGTTGCTGACCTTACAGAGGAAATGGTAGAAAATGTGCAAATCGATGATGCAGTGGAATGCATTACTAATGCTATAAACCAGGCAGCTGTGCTTAGTATCCCCAGAACATCGGGTAAATTGCTAAAATATTCCAAACCTTGGTGGAACCGTGACTGTCAGGAAGCACTTCAAAAACAGAACTTAGAAAAGAATAACATAATTACGTGGCAACTTACCGTTTCTTACTCAGAACTTTCTGACGAACAGAACATTTCAGGTAAGGATTGGCTCTGTGATGTCTGAGATTTTCGAACCGGAAGAGGGTGTGCCTCAAGGCTTTGTTGTAAGTGTAACTCTATTCAGCTTAAAAATAAACTCTATTTTGAAAGAACTTCCCTCAACTATTTTAGGATCTTTATATGTTGACGCCCTTCAGATTAGCTGTTGAGGAGCAGATATGAGACAAAAAGAGAGACAATTGCAGATCGCTTTGAACAGGATCCAAGAGTGGTCAAACAAACAAGGGTTTACTTTTTCCGAACACAAGACCATGTGCGTGCACTTTTGTAGGAAGAGAGGTCTCCATCCTGAACCTGAACTATATCTGAATGGATCAGCGATCCCGGTTGCGCCTGAAGCAAAATTTCTAGGGCTGACATTCGACCGTAAACTGACTTTCCTTCCTCACATTTTAAATCTGAGGAAGAAATGTATGAAAATACTTAACATTTTGAAAGTCTTGCCGAACACGTCCTGGGGCATAGAACACTGACCGATGTTCTATGCTTCGTATATACAGAGCACTCGTCCGTTCTAGACTGGACTATGGCTCAGTTATATATGGATCCGCCCGGTCATCAGTATTGATTAAATTAGATCCTGTTCACCATCAAGCTCTGCGGATTTGTTCTGGAGCATTCAGGACATCTCCTATCCAAAGTCTTTATGTTGATTCTTACGAACTATCTCTCCATTTGAGGCGTGAGCAGTTGTCTCTTTTGCAATATTTTAACATTTTATCTCAACCTGACAATCCTAATAGGCTAGCTTTACTAGATAGCAGTTATGAAACCTTATTTGAAGCACGTCCATCCTGTGTGCCTACCTTTTCGTTAAGAGTTCGCCCTCTCATTGAGGAACTCTCCCTGTCTGACATGGCCCCACAAGCAGTACAGCATTTTGAAATTCCACCTTGGGAAAATGCTCAAATCCAGCTTCTTCATATTTTCAATAATTACAACAAAGCAACCACTAATGACACCATCTACAGACAAATTTTTGCTGAGCACAGATATAAGTATAGAAATTACCTTTCCGTATATACAGATGGATCCAAGTCAACTTGTCATGTTGGAATGTCGGTTATATCTGGTGACCACGTGGAGGGCAGACGTTTACACAACGCTTCCTCAGACCTAACCTCTGAACTGACTGCCATATATTATGCGCTTTTGTACATCTCTACGGTAGACCATAAAAAATTCATTATATATACAGACTCCTACAGTGCATTGAAAGCCTTAGAATCTTTTTCCAGCACCGAAAATCCTGTGGTAGTGGATGTAATCAAGCGATAAGCGACGGAGGACGTGGCCACTACCCCTTTACTGATAAGTTAATTAGATTAGTGCCACGCCCACCCTTATCTAGAGTTTGACCAGTGGGCAACATGTGCGGCCCGCACAGGACGCTCAGACCCAAACGGTTGGCAGTTCTGCGAACCAATTGCCACCTAATACCACCGGGCAGACTCCCGTCCAAATTGCCCGGGTCTAGTATTGATTCATTAACAATAGATGCTAAATGGCCATACAGGGGCGTTTAAAATTCACATGTGCTTTGGAATACATAATTGAGAAGGGTACATAATTGCGCTACAGTTAATTGACCGATGGCATTGACAATAGACAGCAAATAATCACTGATGACCACATATGGCATTAATACATGTAGACATATTTTCATATACATAAATATATCACGATTTGCATAACTAATACTGATATTTGCGGTTACACACTGTTACTTACAGAGTAGTAAGCACTGAGTGCGATTACATACTGACTCTGGATTATTTAAATACGGCCAGCACTGACACTGATATTTGGATACTTGCATTTATATACTTATACACACAGTATACATTACACCACATACAAGAAATTTGAAATACACTATCTATAAGGAAAACTTGTTTTACACAGTTCATAAGCATAACATATGCATACTTTCCAATGCATGAATATTACAATTAACACAACTCACGCTGATATTTGCGATTACACACTGTTGCATACAATTTACATATATATATATGCGATTACACACTGTTATATACAATACAGAATACGCTGAGTGCTATAACGCTCTGAAACTGGAATATTTTTAAATGCATATATACATCCAACACATTGTAGAATTAACATACCTTTTTTTAACATATTTCAGCGTGCCTGTTACATAACATAAATGTTGCTGATACTAACAATATGGAGAAAATAACATTTACGGTGATTACAGTATTTAAGTATACATTTCACCACATACGAGAAATTTGAAATACACTATCTCTAAGGAAAACTCACATTACGGTAATTGCATGAATTGAGTATATATTACACTACATACGAAAGATATTAATTAGTCCAGTACGTAGCTACTGTATTACATTAAATTATGAAATGGGTTATATTTTACATTTCCATATGGTACTATATAGATTGCTCTATACAGGAAATACATTGCTACATAATACATATTTACGCAATTACAGAATTACAATACACTAAATTAAGAAATGGGATAGAATATATATACATATATACAAAAGACTATGTGTGCGTTGTTTACATATTTGTGCAACCTATGCATTGTTATTATTTGTCCACAGATACCTACAGAGTGTACTTGCACCTATTTATGACCAAGGGTTACACGCAATAAGTTCATGTATGCAGTTCATAAGTTCGTATGTGCAGTTCATACGTACAGTACATAGATGTGATAGGTTACAGAATGCTTAGATGCGTTCTTTGCATTTGTTATTTGTATACCACGGGAGCATAGAACAGATATTTTAATCTACGTTACACCAGCTGTTAGATGCGATTTGTTCACAAATAGATGCCTTGTGCATGCTAGTTATTTACATTGCATTGTGGACTATAGTATTGTCTCATATATGACTTATCTCTTAGCGATATATGACACTGCGGGACTTATCTCTTAGCGATATATGACACTGCGGATCTTCGAAACATGTCACTCTTAATTGTACATGGCATTCTGAGCTGTGTTTATCACTGCGTCTCTTAGCTATACGAGACGAATGGCTATATACATCATTCTTGGCTGCATAACACTGTTCGTAACTTTAGTTGACTGTGCGCTTGAATGTTTGTGCAAAACTCGTAGGAAAGCTATATGCATGAGAGTGTTAAACTTGACACAAGTCCGTGCCTAACTCGGCTAATTTTTCCATTACTCTATTGATTTTGGCCACTAGGTGTCTTTGCTTAATGAGAAATTTACTATATGCCTGGCGATTCTGTTCAGGGAATCTGACATGTAGGCCTTCTGTGATTGGGCATTCTTCGAGATAATGTTCCGGGGAACCTATCGCTCCGCAGCTGCAGTTGCCTGTGTCACTAATCCTTCGCTTTTCGAAATACTCTGGAAAAGGGCCATGCCCTGTTATATAGCGCGTAAGGTTAGGGTTGCCACAGCATCGGTCTTGGGAGACGTAGGACAGATGGTAGTGTGTCCTTCGACCCGTATTACTGTTATCCCATTCTTCTTGCCAGAGACTAGTTGCTTGCAGTCGTAAAGTTTTCTTAAAATGCGATTGTGGCCAGGGTATGTAAATCTGTTCGTCGGAGGTTCCAGTTGCCGCTTCCTTAGCCAGAGCATCTGCAGCCTCATTCCCTTGCTCGCCTGCGTGTGCTTTAATCCAAGCAATGTGGTAATCTCTTTGTCGATTAACTCGTAGGTCTTTTTGAATATCTCTGATAATCTGAGAATAATGGACAGGGTTACCAATTGCGTAGATAGCCGACAGGCTGTCCGTTTTTATTGTTGCTTGATGTATTCCATGGTTGAGCAAGTAGCGTAGGGCTTTAGCAATCGATACCGCTTCTCCCTGGAAGACACTGTTGTAGGTGGACAGGTGTCCTTTCCACTGAGCAACTACTGTATTGTTATTTGTAACTACGTAGGCGCTTCCCACGTTGTCGTCTAGTTTTGAACCGTCCGTGTATATGACAATGCTTGAAAGGTTGCTGTACGTTGCTGGTGGTACGTGCAGTCTGATACCTATCCCATAGTCTGCTGGATGAATGTCTACCGGGGTCAGTTTCGCTTCGTAGTTATCTGGGGAGTATAACTCGTCGGCAAAGGTGGCTGGCTTATGCAGTTGCATTAGAAGTTGTCGTGCTGCTTCTTCTTCTACCCTGATATGCAAAGGTAGCAGTCCGGCTAGCGCATTGATCGCATCTGTAGAAGTGGTGATGTACGCCCGGGTAATACTTAGGGCGAAGGGACGTTGAATTGTGGATAGGTGCCTCACTTTTCTTCCTCGCATGGGCTGTGCCCATACTGCCGCCGCATAAGTTACAATTTTTTCCACCACTGTTTTGTAAAAGATTTTCTGGATGTGATGGTTCAGGCCCCACCTGTAACCTTGGAACTGTCTGAGTTGTTTGGCTATAGCCTGAGTTCGCTGTTTGATTGAAAGGACGTGTGGTATCCACGTAAGTTTCTCGTCTATTATCACGCCTAAATATTTCAGTTCTTTAACGATCTTTAGCTTTTGTCCGTTTATTTCTATTCTTGGTCTCCTTGCCAGGGAGCCTCCCTTTTTTGGCACTAAGAGTACTTGCGATTTGTTTTGAGCTATGGTTAATTTCAGGTCATCGCAGTGACGTTGGAAGATATGACAAGCCTCATTGCTGTTCTTTTGCAATTCTTCACGGGTACGTCCTTTGACGACCAGAGCGGCGTCATCTGCGTATGCATATATTTGCGTATGCGATGGCCAGGAGTCATTTAGGAGTTTATTGAAGGTTAAGTTCCAGAGTTGAGGACCCGCACAGGAACCCTGTGGGCATCCTCTTGTCTGGGACTTTTCTATAAAGCCTGCCGAATGCGCTATCATGAGTCTTCTATCTTGGAGGTAATGCCTTAAAGTTTCATAGATGTTACTTGGGCATCTTGAGTGTCTTAATGCCTCCAGTATTGCGGGCCACCATAGGTTGTCGAACGCGCTCTTTAAGTCTAGGCTGATTAGAGCCGTATGATGATCGCTGTATTTATTAACTGTGATTGCCTCACACAAATCATGTAGGGCATACAGGGTTGAGGACCCCGGCCTGAATCCATATTGCCTTTTGCTCAGTATGTTATTGACGTACAAATGATGTCTCAATCTATTCATCAAGATCTTTTCAAATATTTTGCCTAACGGTGGAAGCAGGCAGATGGGGCGGAATGATGTAACTTCCGGTTTTCTGCCTTTTTTCAAGAAGAGCACCACCTGGCCTATTTTGAAGGTGCTTGGGAAGGTACCCGTTGCTAGCAGTTTGTTAAATAAGTTGACAAAGATGGCTGGTGTGGCTAGAATTGCTGTTTTAGCTATAGCATAATCTATGCCATCTGGGCCAGGGGCCTTCTTCTTGGGAAGTTTTGCTAGAGTGAACTTGAGTTCTTTTAGGGTTATTATTCTGTCCGGCTGCGTATTAGGAGTGGTTTCTTCAGTGCGTATTCGTGCTTGCTGGACAGTATCCTCCGTTGGATTGTCCTGACTGAAAACTGCCTCAAGCACTTGTAGTAGCGTGTCTTGAGTGTAATTCTCGGCTACTGAACTATTAGTAGAAATGTGAATTTGTGCTGGTCTGAAGAGCTTCCCGGTCATGATTTTATGTTGTATTCCGAACGCGTCTTTGGATTCTGTACAGAAGGTACGCCAGGAGTTTAGTTTTGCCTGCAGTATAGACCTTTTATATCGGGCCCTTTCTCGCTGGAATATCGGGAGAGTAGTGGCGGGAAGGCCCAGTCTGCGTTCAGTTTTCAATTTCCGTCTTAAAGCTCGACATCTTTTTTGCTGTGCGCGGAGATCACTGCTCCACCAGGCGATGTTGTTGAGCTTTTTGGTGCTTCGCTGTGGAAGTTTTTCGTCACAGGCTTGTTGTATCCTTTGTTGGATTTTCGCTGTGAGATATTCTAGCTCATCTCTGGTATTTGCCTGCTTTATTTGTGGATCCAGTTCTTCAATTAGTGATTTTACTCGGTTTGCGAATGTTCGCCTTTGCCTTCCTGGCAGGTTGTATCGTCTGATGATGTTGATCGTTGTTGGTTGAGCGATCTCGAAGGTGATGTACCTATGATCACTCATGCTTTCTTCGTCGGCTACCTTCCAATTCTGGATGAGGCATGCCGCAGAATTCGAGCTGATGGTGAGATCTGGCCATCCTCGCGCGTAAATTGTATCATATGTAGGGGGCGCTTCCGCTGTATTGTGAAAGGAAAGATGGTTCGTAAACAGGAACTCTTCTAGGAGACGTCCTTTTTCGTCAGTGTGCGTATAGCCCCAAGCCGTGTTGTGGGCGTTATAGTCACCCGCTATAATTTTATGAGGTGTGCTGTATCTTTGAAGTACACCAGTTAAGAACTGTATGGCATTCAGGATGTCTGCCGTGGGAGGGGAGTATTGTGAAACAAATAACAGTGAAACCTCCCGGACCTCTAGAATGATTGCCACGCTATCGCGTTCTAAGGCGACGATTGCTGGTGACCAGTTCTTATTACAATTAATCACTATGGCTCCGGGCGGATATGCCGAGTCTTTTTTCTGAGAGATTGTCCATGGTAAGGGGAATCCGACTGCGCTATCCTCCCGTATATAGGGTTCTTGTACCATTATTAAATCAGCATCAGTTTCTATCGCAAATTGTATCAGTTCGGAAACCGCTGCCTTGGCCGTATGCAGGTTAATTTGTATACATTTGATGGGGGTTGGCAAGGTAATAGTGTCTTTATTTACAGTTTCAACCGTGGGGCTGCTTATTGATGCCTGTGGCTGGGTATTAGTATTCTGTGGTATCTCGTATGATCTGCTTCCTTCGGTTGTATTGTGGGCAGTTTGGGTGGTATGCTGGATGGTCGAACCTGTGCCTAAGGCCGTAGCGGTAATTGGCGTCTCCGCAGTTAATGCACTGTGGCTGTTCTGCATAGCAGTCCCAGACTCCATGATTCCCTGCACAGTAGGAGCAGAATTGTCTAGAGCTCTTGCATTCAGACTGCATATGTCCGTACTGCTGGCATCTGTAACATCTCTTGATGCCAGTGTACTCTGTAACTTTGTGGCCTTTCCATCCCAGGAAGATTTTGTTATGCTGCATGAGGGCTCGGAAGCTCGTCGGCTCACACTCAAACATCCACTTGACTTTGCCGTTGTTGCGTTCTCTTATGGCGATGTAACGGTTTGAAGGTGCTGCTGGCCATATTTGCTGTCGCACTAATTTCTGCGAGGTCTTCCTCTGGAGGTATGGGACTCTGGTAAATCATGGACTGCGCACCTTGGCTTGCGTTTGGGTGGTCTGCTTGTGTTTGCTGGGATATCCTGCTGTATAATCTGTTTTTCGAGTTCTGCCACATCCTCGTTGGAATTGCAAATTACTTCCAATCCTCCTTTGTTATACTTAATAATTCTGTCTATCCCGACCTGTAGTTTGGAGATAGGTACTTTGGCGTTCAGTTGTGTGCGGAGTTCTGTTTCAGACACGTCTTGCTTTGGGCGGATGATGAGGCTAGGTTTCTTAACTTTCTTTATGATTTCTGCAAACGTCAGTCGCGCAGCACATGCTGATGGTGCCTGATGTTGTTGCGTTTGCTGATATGTTGACTGGAGTTGCTGTGTTAGCGGGGTGCACTTGTTGTGGGTGTGCAAGCTCACAGCAAAGTACTGTGGAGGTGTTAACTCCTATTCCTCTTGCGGCCGGTTTGACCGTGAATTCTGGACCTTCAATTGCAAGTTCCTGTAGTGCCGCTAATGTGTTTAGGAGTCTTGTACGAACTACCGTTGTCAGGAGATGTTTCCCGCGTTTGTTCGTAGTCGCTATCTGTTTTATATCTTCGCATAAAATAGTAACTTTCTCTATATGCGGAAGATCTGAGGTTCGAATATCAGATGGAGAAATGGCACTATGTGAGTCTGAAGGATCACTGTCAGTTGGTAAAACTGAGGAGCGGGACATGATAAAATAACAACGGGGAGCAGTTCACTGCTCGAGCTGAATATAAAATTAGCAAGTTGTGTATACGAAATTCTGTACTACAGGGTTCCCGGACATACAGGAATAAAGGGCAATGAGCTGGCGGACATCACAGCAAAATCTGCTGCTGGCGTGTCCGATCGCCTCATCCCTTTGAAAGATATTGGTCATGTCATCAAACATTAGTTCTTAATAAAATGGCAGCAAGTTTGGGACTCTCAACCGTATAACAAATTAAGAAGCGTGAAGCCAAAAATAGAGATTTGGAATTCTATTAGAAATCGTAAGGAGGAAGTTGTTTTGACACGGCTCAGACTTGGTCACACTAGACTGACAGATAGCTATCTGCTAAAAGCTGACAATGAGCCCCTGTGCTCAAATTGTGGTGTATGTTTGACGGTCCGTCACATTTTAATTGAATGTCCATCCTTTAATAGTGTTCGTCAGAAATATTTTAACAGCTGTGACTTGCCTTTCGACCATTTAATTGGAAGAGAGGTCAATCGTAATTTTTTTTACTATTTAAGATATTGGTGTTTATCACCTCATCTGAACTGATTTTAATTTTGTACATTAGTTTCAACACTTGTGATTTTAGCTGATTTTATATGACCTCATCCACTGGATTTTATACATTCCTTTATCTACTTGTTTAATTCATAGCTGTTTTAATTTCACTGTTTTTTGTGTCACTTTATATCTTATTACCTTGTGTTTGGCGCATTATAACCATCCCTGGTTTTGCGTCAAAAAAATTTCACTCACCACCACCATCAATCATAATGGCCACCCTCATCTCCTGGAACTGTCTCGGCTTTCACCGGAATTTCATCGATATAAAAAATGTTATCAATGCTCATCATCCTGTGTGCTTCGCAATACAGGAGACAAACCTGAAACCCGAAAAACCAGCAAAACTTCGGAGGTTTTCTTTCGTCAGGAAAGATAATATTGCAGGAGAGCGTGCCAGTGGAGGTGTAGGTCTCCTCACCTCTCTGGACTATCCATCAAATGCACTTTCTCTGACGACGTCTCTCCAAATTGTCGCTGTGCAAATAAATTTTAATATTGTGCTTTCAGTCGTCTCTTTGTATTTGTCTCCAAACTAGCACATTGACCAGCAACATTTAAATGAGCTTTTAGAGCAGCTGCCTGAACCCTTTATCCTTATAGGAGATTTTAATGGGCACAGTCCGCTCTGGGGAAATAAAGACACCAATTCAAGAGGAAGACAAATCGAGCAGCTAATTGACGATCACAACCTTTGTCTTCTCAATAATGGGCAGGACACATACTTCCACGAGCCTACAAGAACTTTTCACGCCCTTGATCTAGCCATCTGTTCACCATCTCTGTTGCCATTTTGTACTTTTAGTGTCGGGAATGATATTCACAACAGCGATCATTATCCCATTTTCGTATCTCTCTCACGAAGAGGAGTAAACCCCATGTCGAGATCCCCTCGTTTTATATATGAAAGGGCAGACTGGGAACTCTTTTCTTCTGTTGCAGAGCTCACAGCAAAAATGGTAGAAGATGTGCATATCGATGAGGCAGTGGAAGCAATTACGTATGCTATCAATCAAGCAGCCACGCTCTCTATTCCAAAAACATCAGGAAAATTGCCTAAATATTCCAAACCATGGTGGAACCGCAATTGTCAGGAAGCAGTGAGAAAACAGAGAAAAGCTTGGGGAATTTTCTGTAGATACCCAACTGTTCGAAACCTTATAGCATTTAAAAGAGCCAAAGCAAACGCACGAAAAGTACGACGGCAGAGCCAGAGGGATTCCTGGATTTCATATGTGTCATCAATAACATCCTCTACGCCAAGTAACCGAGTTTTTGAAAAGCATGTGGAATTTATAAAGACCACTCACTTTCCTTTTTGGAAAAAGATATCCGAGTGATTAGCACCATAGAAAAAATCGCGAATACTATAGGTGAGGCATTTGCTGCCGTTTCTTCCAGCAGAAACTACTCACCCGCATTTCTTTCTATAAAGCAGCGCTCCGAGAAAAGTCCCATTGCATTCAACTCCTCCACATCTGAGCCCTACAATAGAGATTTAACCATGTTTGAGTTAAAGAGAGCCTTGTTTCAGACGCATGAGTCTTCTCCGGGTCTTGATGGCATCAGCTACGAAATGCTGAAGCATCTGTCCTATAAGTCACTGACTGCCCTACTAACTCTTTACAATAGGATATGGAATGAGCATACATTCCCCAGTGCATGGAAAAAAGCTGTTGTCATTCCGATCGCGAAGCCAGGAAAACACCCGCGGAATCCCTCGAATTATCGGCCAATTGCCCTGACCAGTTGCGCATGCAAATTGTTTGAAAAAATGGTAAACAGCCGCCTAGTGTATTACTTAGAAAAGAATAACATAATATCGCCTTATCAAAGCAGTTTCCGAAAGGGAAGGACAACTGTAGATAACATGCTCCTTTTGGAGACATCAATTCGAAAAGCCTTCCTTAGAAGAAACCATCTTGTCTCTATTTTGTTCGATATTGAGAAAGCTTACGATAAGGCATGGCAATATGGGATCGTTCGTGATCTTCATGACAGTGGCTTACGCGGCAATTTACCTTTTCTAATTCAGAACTTTCTGACGGACAGAACGTTTCAGGTAAGGATTGGCTCTGTGATGTCTGAGATTTTCGAACAGGAAGGGGGTGTGCCTCAAGGCTGTGTACTAAGTGTAACTCTATTCAGCTTAAAAATAAGCCCCCTCAAGTGCTCACTTTTGTGAGTACGGGTGTGGCAATCCCGAGATACCCTAGCCCTTCAGGGGATCATCTTCTTGATGAGACGGGTGTCACGATCCTGGAGCCCCAGTGATCTATCCTCTTTTTCGTCTCCTCTCCTCTGAGCTGAAGCTTTCTTCCTTCCTTTCTCCCTTGTGGTTTTCCTCTTCGGAGGTTGGGGCATTGCCATGACAGACTGGAACAGCCCTTGTCTCTGGTTCTGAAGTGGCGAGAAAACTGCCCACGTGTTTGCCGTGCGTGGAGACCCGTGTCGCTGGAAAAGAGGGTCCTGGTAGTTGAGGGGCGAGGTACTGTCCCCAACACACTGCTTTGGCCTCCGCTTCAGCTAAACGTTCTGGTGATCTGCTTATTGATACCGTTTCGGCCATCCAGTCTGCTTCACTTTCACGTCAATCCAAACTTGGACAAGTACCGATATCTGTGTCAGAACACAAAACACTCAACTTCTGTAGAGGTGTTATCTCGGAAATCGACCTTCTGTTTGTTTCAGAAGAAGAGTTCGTTTCCGAGTTAGCTGACCAAAGGGTTTGTGCTGCTAAGCGGATCAAGATGCGTAAGGAGGGTCAGTTGATAGACACGAAACACGTGATCCTGACCTTCAACTCGCCTGATCTGCCGAAGAATATAAAGGCTGGGTATCTTAACTGTCCCGTAAGACCCTATATCCCAAACCCTATGCGATGCTTCCAATGCCAGCGTTTCGGCCATTCCAAGATATCCTGTCGTGGCAACCTGACGTGCGCTCGATGCTCGTTGGTTGGTCACGATAGTGAAAACTGCTGCGCTGCGCCATTGTGCATTAATTGCAAAGGTGACCACCCAGCATTTTCTCGTTCATGTCCAAAGTGGAAATCGGAAAAAGAAGTTCAGGCAACTAAAGTTACTAGGAACATCTCATATGCTGAAGCCAGAAGACTAGTGCAAAGCACACAGATGCGACACAATACATCTTACGCAATTGCTGTTAAATCTTCTCGTACAGTTGCCACCCAAACATCATTCGTTACGCAACCTTTACCAAACAAATACCAACAGATAACAAGCAACCAGAGAAAAGACAACCCCACACATACAGTACAAAAAAAAGACACAGTAATCCAAAGCAAGCCGAAAAATGTCGCTAAGAAAACGTCTGTGTTATGTATAACTTTATATCTCATCACCTTGTGTTTGGTGCGATATAATCATTCCTGGTTTTGCGCCAAAAAATTTCACTCATCACATCACATCACATCACATCACATCACATCACATCACATCTTGTCCGGGTCTTGACGGCGTGAGCTACGACATGCTGAAGCATCTATCCTGTAAGTCAATGAATGCCCTTCTAACTCTTTACAATAGGGTGTGGAAGGAGCATACTTTCCCCATTGCATGGAGGAGAGCTGTTGTCATTCCTATCGCTAAGCCAGGAAAAGACTCGCGGAATCCCTCGAATTATCGGCCAATAGCCCTTACGAGCTGCATATGCAAACTGTTTGAAAAGATGGTAAACAGCCGCCTAGTGTATTTCTTAGAAAAGAATAGTGTACTATCACCTTATCAAAGTGGTTTCCGAAAGGGAAGGACTACTGTAGATAATATGCTCCTTTTGGAGACATCTATTCGTAAAGCTTACCTCAGAAGAAACCATCTTGTCACTATTTTTTTTGACATTGAAAAAGCTTATGATAAGGGATGGAGTTATGGGAGCTTCGTGATCTCCATGATAGTGGCTTGCGTGGCAACCTACCATTTTTCATTCAGAATTTTTTGAGTGCTAGGACCTTCCAAGTTAGGATTGGCTCTGTTTTGTCAAAAAGCTTTGAACAAGAAGAGAAGCTGTGTTCTTAGCGTCACTCTATTTAGTCTGAAAATTAACTCTGTTTTAAAAGAACTTCCACCAACTATTTTAGGATCTTTGTATGTTGACGACCTCCAAATTAGTTGTCGAGGGGCAGATATGAGACATATAGAGAGGCAACTGCAAATCGCATTGAATAAGATCCACGAATGGTCAGTCAACCAAGGATTTACGTTCACTGAACAGAAGACCGTCAGCGTGCATTTTTGTAGAAAGAGAGGTCTCCATCCTGAGCCTGAATTACATCTTAATGTGTCTATCATTCCAGTTGCACCTGAAGCAAAATTTTTAGGAGTGATATTCGACCAGAAACTAAC
>KK115504.1:0-17844 GCA_000611955.2 Stegodyphus mimosarum
ACCACTGTAAGACAACTGTTATTAGCTGAATGATCCATAACAAATGAAATAATGATAATAATTCCAGAGCCACATCAAAACATATATATATATAAAATTAAAAAAAAAAAAACCTTTTGTCTAAAAAATGATGTCTGAAGTTTAGAAAAAAAAAAAAAACTTTTTGCGTAAAAAATGATGTCTTACTTTTTCGAAATCTATCTTTAGAAATTCCTAAAATTAAGACATCATTTTTAGACAAAAAGTTTTTTTTTTTTTACCCCCACAGACGATTTGGATCCGCTTTTAGATAAAACGTTAATTACCGCGCTAATTGGTTCCGAGCGGCAACAGCCTCGGGTGATAAAAATGCTTGGAATCACGAAGGCCATTCGGCATTCAAAAAACTAAGAATAAAAAAAAATAATAACTTTGAAGTAGTGTTAATTGTAAATGCTAACTCGAGAACTAATCGGCGGATTTGCTTCAAATTTGGAACTTAAACCTCCCACACGTTCTAACGAGGTTACCCGTTGGTTACACAGTGTTTTGCTTATTACGAGTCTAATTAGCGGGGTGATTAAAAATGCTCCAATACATTTTTTTTCAACAGGTGCAAATGGTTTTCTTCTGGGATTTCGAGGGGTGGGAATGGTAAAAGCGCATTTGCATTGGTAAGCGGCTCCGAATCGTCTGTGAAGAACTGTTCCTTTTTTATTTGTTTAATTTCCTTCACACATCGTTTTAGATTTATTATAGTATTTCAATTTTCAAAGTTTGTTTTACCAGCAATTTCTTTGTAAGTTTTTGTTACCTAAACATTATTTTGAAGTCTGATTAAAATATAATGTTTTACATTAATTTTAAATAATGACGTTATACATATTATCTGAAGATTAAAATGTTTTGTGTCCTGGTGTGACAAGAAAATATTTATTTACAAAATTATAAATTATTTACTTATTATAAATTTTTTTTCAGTTGTATATGGAAATGATTTCATCCATGCAATATTTGTGGAATTATCAACATTTTAAAAGTTTTTTTTAATTGCGGGTAAGCCTAATTTTTGGTTATGGTAGCGGACACATTTGAAGCTTAGCAGAATAGTGCATTTGTTGCCAATCTCTAGAAACTAAGCTTCGCAACAACAAAGTAACGTCTTCTTTTATTATTGCGAATTAAATTATGCTTGATTCATCCTGTAAATATCATTTAAGTTATTAGCTCCTTTTTGCGTACAGATAGTTTTAATTGGTAAAAACTGTTTTTTTAATGGTTTTAACTCTACTTGGCGTTTTGATGTTTTTCTATGTCTCTCAATTTTTTAACGAAATATTTTGAACTTTTATGTATTTTTGCATTACCGCGGAGTGAGAACTGAATTAGTAGGGCATGCGTATTAGAAGCGGCGCTTAATCGACTGTGTTTAGCGCCAAGTGTTTTGCGTATTAGAGTCTAATTAATGCGGTCATTAAAAGTGTTTCCAATACATTTTTTTTCGGACAGGTGCAAAAGGTTTTCTTCTGGGATTTCGAGGGGTGGGAATGGTGAAAGCGCATTCGCATTGGTAAGCGGCTCCGAATCGTCTGTGAAGAACTGTTCCTTTTTTTATTTGTTTAATTTCCTTTACACATCGTTTTAGATTTATTATAGTATTTCAATTTTTAAAGTTTGTTTTACCAGCAATTTCTTTGTAAGTTTTTGTTATCTAAACATTATTTTGAAGTCTGATTAAAATATAATGTTTTACATTAGTTTTAAATAATGACGTTATATATATTATCTGAAGATTAAAATGTTTTGTGTCCTGGTGTGACAAGAAAATATTTATTTACAAAATTATAAATTATTTACTTATTTTAAATTTTTTTCAGTTGTATATGGAAATGATTTCACTCATGCAATATTTGTGGAATTATCAACATTTTAAAAGTTTTTTTTAATTGCGGGTAAGCCTAATTTTTGGTTATGGTAGCGGACACATTTGAAGCTTAGCATGTAAGGTTTTAGTTAAACTAACCAAGTTTATTTTAATTTAAATCTTTTCTATCTCCTCTCTGTTTCAACTTCCTGTCAGAAGAAGCGCGCGTTTTTAGCTTATGCTAATTTTGAAGTACAGCCAAGTACTATTTAAGCCAGAGGTAGAAACCTCTGGGTGTGTGAGAGCTTTGCCTCAGATCACGGTCACGCCGCTCAACGTTCGCCTGACCAGCTAGCAGTTTAAATTTATAAGCCATAGTGCTTACTACGTGATTGCATTGTAAAACAAATTAAAGTGCGGTAGTATTTAGTATACCTTGCTACGCACCCTTTTCGGTAGAGGCCAACTTCCGCGAATTGCTCTGCGAAGCAAAGTTTAATTTAATTTCTATTTTAGGTTTAGTATTTAAATTTATTTGATTGTTAAGTTCGACCAAAGTGTGGTCTTTTACTTTCTGTATCTCTCCCGAATTGGGAGGTTTGTATTTAATAGTGATTGAATAAAAGAGGATTTCAAATCCCTTCACGTGCAGTTATTATCCAGCCCAGCAGATACATCAGAACATAGCGTACCTTCCGCTCCCTGTTCCAGTTCAGGACTTAGAACGTAAGGATAAGAACCCTTTACAGAATTTACAATGTTCTCAAAGAATACACACAGAATGCTAAGTCCTGATAGTGGCGCCCGCACAAAAAGAAGAGGATGGCCTCAACAACAAGAAGACGAACCTGAGACACCTGCTGTACCTGTCCAGAATCCTGAGATAGCACCTCCTGGCATAGAAGGATTCGGTTACATCGTACAAACCATGCGAGCAGCCATGAAGCCAGCGGCAAGTTTTGACGGCAAGACAGCCGTAATCAATTTCCTGGAAAAGCTAGACTCCCACTTCATGCTATATCCAGTCCACGAATTTCAGAAAGTCGCTCTTGCTACCAGCGCTTTGAAGGGCCAAGCGCTAAGTTGGTTCAAGTGCATCGGAAAGAATCTCTTGGGGGAACCAGGAAGCCCCACATACACGTATGAAAATTTCAAGAATTCTCTAGTGAAAGCATTTCCCGTGGTGCGAGATCGAGCCAGATTGGAAGCTGAACTGTTTAGCCGATACCAAGAAAGAATAGAAGATTTGTCTAATTTTATTTTGAGGAAAATTCAAGTTTTCAAGCTTTTGTATGGAAGTCGCCCGGATCCTGAAATTATTCAAGTTATACTTCCTAGGCTACTGCCCCAAGTTCAAGATTTCATCGAACTAAGAAATCCAACAACATTAGACAGATTATTTGAGCTCGCGGTACAATTTGAAAGCCGAAGAACAGCCGACAACGAACGACGACGCCAATTTGAGCGAAGAAGTCAGTGGAGTTCGCCAAGACCGCAGCAAAAGCAAAATCAAAGTTACGGGAATAAGGCGAAGCAATGGCCGAAGAAAGATGTGTCTCCTAAAGCGAGCGGCGAACGAAGGGAATTTAATAGAAGAACAAGCAAAGATTCCGAGGGCAACCAGAAGAAAAAGAATTTAAACTAAGAGGGATTTCTTCGAGGAAGGTGAAGAAGTCCGAAGCAGCGCAAAACCCTTCCAAAATCAATTTAAACACCGTGGTCGTTAAGAATTTGAGTTTGCCGAAGATTGAAGTTCTAATCAACAACATACCGGCGACAGCCCTCTTGGATACAGGAGCCCAAAGCAGCTTCGTATCGGAAAGATTCTTTAAGAAGCACTTTCGACGTTACAGAATTTTTAGTGCAAGAGACACGGATGTCATAGCGGCCCAAGGAGAAAAATGTAGCTGTTTAGGAAAAGTACCATTGTTCGTGCGTATCAACAACGAACAGGTAAGAATCCTGTTTTATATTGTGCGTAACCTGCAGACTTGTATTATTCTAGGTGTGGACTTTTTTAGTTTGGCAGAAGCAAAAATTGATTTCAAGGGGGGAGAACTAACATTAAATATGAAGCCAATTGAAGCGAAGAATGATAAGCCCCCGCAGCTGGACTTGGAACATTTACAAGCAGAGGAAAAAGAGAAAATCCAAGGTCTGGTAAGTCACTTTGCGAATTTATTTAGTGATGTACCAGGCTTTACGCAGGTGGTGAACCACGACATTGACACGGGGGACGCTCAGCCAGTTAGGCAAAAGCCATATAGATATGATAGGACAAAAGAGGAAATAATTGAACATCATATTAAAGAGATGTTAAAGAATAAAATCATCACGCCAATTTCTAGCAGTTATGCTAGCCCCGTTGTCCTGTGTAAGAAAAATAATGATTACCCGATTACGCACCCGAAGCGGTGGCGTTTTGCTATAGATTATCGCAAGTTAAATTCAGTTACAAAATATCCTGTATATCCGTTGCCGATAATTGAAGAAATTATTCGAAATATTTCGTCTACAAAATACATGACTACATTAGATCTCACGAGTGGCTATTTTCAGATTGGGGTAAAACCCGAGGACGTACACAAAACCGCGTTCATAACGAAATCTGGTACGTACGCATTTCTTAGAATGCCGTTCGGATTATCCGGCGCGCCGGCAACGTTCCAAAGATGTATGGACATCGTCTTAAGACCAGTCCTTGGTAAAAGCACTTTCATATATTTAGACGATATTATAATTACGAGTAGTACTCTAGAACAACACTTACAAGATTTAAGAAAAGTATTTTCATTGTTAAACGAAGCTGGTTTAAAGATAAATGCGTCTAAATGTAAATTTGCCGCAAAAGAGTTACGTTATTTAGGATTTAAAATTTCCCAAAAGGGAATCGAAACGGATCAGTCAAAAATAGTAGCCATTAGAAATTATCCTGTTCCTAAAACAGCGAAGAAATTATCGTCGTTTCTCGGGATGTGTTCATATTACCGGGCTTTCATTAAAGACTTTGCAAAAATAGCTGAGCCACTGCTAAAGTTGAAAAGAAAAAAAGCTAGGTTTTCGTGGTCAGCAGAAGCCAACTTGGCGTTTCAAAAATTGAAAGACGCATTGACTCAAGCTCCCGTCTTAAAATTTCCAGAAGGGGATAAGGGATTAGAGATTTCAGCGGACGCTTCAGATTTCGCGATTGGTGCAGTGCTTTCCCAAAATGGTCAGCCCGTGGCTTTTTTCAGCCGAACATTAAATGAAACCCAAAGAAACTATTCCGCAACAGAGAGAGAAACTCTCGCAGTGTTAGCATCAGTACAGAAATTTCGTGTGTTCTTTGGAAGTTCTCCAGTAACTGTATATACCGACCACGCGGCGGTCACTAGACTCTATTCTGGAAAAAATTTATCACCCAGATTAATAAGGTGGGCTCTCAAATTACAGGAATATAACCTAATAATTAAACATACGCCGGGAAAAGAAAATGTTGTGGCAGATGCTTTAAGCAGAATTAACTTAGATGAAAATGGAAGTGTAATTAAGATAGCCATGTTAACATCCAAAGTATTAGATTCTCGTGAAACAGTAATAGCCGAACTCAAAAAAGATCCGGAGTTCAAAAATATATACAATTATTTGGCCGACCCTGAGAATTTCAATCATCCGGATATTGTGCCGATAAGAAATAGGGCCGAAAATTACGAATTAATTGACGGACTGTTATTCTATACGAAAGCTACTAATGAGAATCATGAATATAGACCGGTTATCCCAGCTAGCATGAGGTTGAATGTATTAGAAGAGTTGCATGATTGTGCCATTTCGGCTCATTTAGGTATAAGAAAAACTGTTCAGAGAGTTCGCGAGGCAGTTTTCTTTCCAGAACTGCAAAAGTTTACTAGGGCGTATGTCCAGTCGTGCCCAACATGTCAATTAAATAATTATGTTAATTTCCGCCCGGCCGGGTTCCTAAATAGTATTAAATCAGAATTCCCAAATCAAATAATAGGCATCGATTTACTTGGACCTTACCCTCGAAGTAAAGTTAATAAAAGCCGATATCTTTTAGTTATAGTGGATCATTTTAGCAAATGGTTAGAGTTAATTCCGTTAAAACGCGCGTCTGCAAAAATTGTAGTAGATTCAATTCTAAATAAGTATATTTTAAAATACGGGGCGCCCCTAAAAGTTATTTCAGACAATGGTCCTCAGTTTGTTAGTAAAATGTTTGAGGAAATGTGTGCAAAACTGGGCATACGTCATCTAAAGATGGTCCCGTATCGTCCGCAGTCAAACATAGCGGAACGGGTGAATAGAAATGTAGTGAAAATAATTCGTAGTTATGTGAAAAACTATCACTCTACCTGGGATAGCCATATAAATGAATTTGCATTTGCCCTTAGGACCGCCAAACACGATACTACACAAAAAACACCCGCTGAACTCTTCTTAGGAAGAAAGATCTTGACCCCCCTAGATAAACTGTTCTTTGTACAGGAAAGGGCAGAAGAATTTAAAATGAGTGATATACAAAAGTTAATACGGGAAGCGACGGAAAATATAGAAATGGCCCAAAGAAAACAGAAATTGTACTATGACCTAAAAAGAAGAGAGGTCAAGTACAATGTGGGAGATGAAGTGTTGAAGATTAAACACAACTTGTCAAATGCCCCAGAGGAAAAGGTGGGGAAATTTTTTCCGCGTTTTGAAGGCCCGTTCACAATTGAACAAATTACGGGGGCAGTGGTTATATTAAAAAGAAATGATGGTCAAACGCTCAAAGCGAATGTGGACCAAATAAAACCGTTCTATAATCGCAGCAAAATGGCTGTATTTAAAGATTCGTTTCAGGATCCGAGGCAATCGACTAGCCAGGAAGATATACGTCAGCAAAAACAGCAGGAACCAGCTACAACGGCATCGAAATGTCAGAAGAAGAAAGCTCCCCCCCAACAAAGAAATAAGAACCAAAAAGGTGGTTTCAAAAGAAAGTCTCACGATGCAGGTGAACAAATCTACGAACGGAATTACGAGCGCACCAAGAGAAGAAAGCAGAATGGGCAAGGGAAGCCCAATGTATCCAAAAGAACTGTGGAATCATCGGACAGGTGCCTGAGAAGCAAGAAACGTCGATTGCAGCCTGAGAATCAACTTCCCGAATACAGCAGGAACCAGGACAAGCAACGAGCAAGGGCCCAGGAGAGAAGGGCCCAGTCCACCAAACGTCCAGCGGAGCAACCTCCTCTACAAAGGAAATTGCCGAGGATACAACGACGGAATTTCAAAAGAAAAAGAGACGAGCAGGCTCCGAAAGAACAACGAAAAACGAGGAAACTGAACCAGGCCACAACTTACTCAAGTTTTAAAGATTGGGCCAAGAAAAGGATGGACGATCATAATAAGATAAGTACAATTTCGTATTCAAAAGTTTAGTTAATTTTTGAGTATACTGCAAGTTGCAGGACTGATTTTACCTCAAGCGAGGTTGACTTTTACGCCAAGTGAGCGATAAGTTCTCATATGGAAAGTAAAATGTTTTGTTAAAAGAAATTGTAATTCTTAAAGATTTAAAATTACTTAATTTTGTAAATAGATTAATTCTGTAAAAGCAATGAATTGCTGAAAAGAATATGTTAACTAAATGATTTTGTACGACGCTTTGTCTAAAGACTTGTAAAATGTCTAGAATGAAAATTCGGAAAATTGAAAAACACGATTTAGTCTGTAGACTATTAATTCAATGTAATTTGATATTTCAAGAAAGTACCTTGAGAAAGGAATAGGAAGCACTTGCTGTAAGCTTAGAAATTTAACCTATATTTCTGTAAGCTTAGAAATTTAACTTCTATTTGCATTTCAGGATTGCTGTGAAATTGTTAATGTGTTATGAAATGTAACAAATAATATTATGCTAGCAATGCACGTTAAGTGCAATATTAATGTGAATGTTGTGTGCAAACTGCGAATTTGTATGCATGAAAAGTTAAAGATTCACTATTTTAGAATGCAAGTGTTAATTAGGCTCTCCACCAAATACACTTAAAGTGTTAGACATAAAGCTAGTGAGAACCTTAGGATTAGCTGGTTATAGGGCGTTTTTTTCAGGTCTCGTATGTCAAGTTCTAACTAATGTTAGTCGATTGTAGGTGGAAGAGTTGAACACCCCCGAACACATAAAAACCCGCAATGGCGGTTTGCTTTACATCCAACACCGGTGAGAGAGCATACGGGGGAAGAATTTAATTGTGCTTGAATGATAATGTGTGTGTGCAAAATTACACAGAAAAAAAAAAAAAGGATTTGTACCACTTAGAATTATTCTGTTATTATGTCATACTAAAGTTGTTTTCCTTCCAGATTTTGCTGGAAGGAGTAAGACTGTTTGAAGAATAAGACTTGAAAAAAAAAATGTTGAAGATTGTTGTTCCAGAAAATTTCGTCTGTATTTTACACAAACATATATTGCCTTGTAAGAGTTGGCCTAAGTTTAGAACAGTGAAATTTTCGACTATTTAGAATTGCTAGTTTTCAACATGGTCCGTTTGGACCAAAGTAGTTTAACTATCGCAATTCTGGCGGGAAGTATGTAAGGTTTTAGTTAAACTAACCAAGTTTATTTTAATTTAAATCTTTTCTATCTCCTCTCTGCTTCAACTTCCTGTCAGAAGAAGCGCGCGTTTTTAGCTTATGCTAATTTTTGAAGTTCAGCCAAGCACTATTTAAGCCAGAGGTAGAAACCTCTCGGTGTGTGAGAGCTTTGCCTCAGATCACGGTCACGCTGCTCAACGTTCGCCTGACCAGCTAGCAGTTTAAATTTATAAGCCATAGTGCTTACTACGTGATTGCATTGTAAAATAAATTAAAGTGCGGTAGTATTTAGTATACCTTGCTACGCACCCTTTTCGGTAGAGGCCAACTTCCGCGAATTGCTCTGCGAAGCAAAGTTTAATTTAATTTCTATTTTAGGTTTAGTATTTAAATTTATTTGATTGTTAAGTTCGACCAAAGCGTGGTCTTTTACTTTCTGTATCTCTCCCAAATTGGGAGGTTTGTATTTAATAGTGATTGAATAAAAGAGGATTTCAAATCCCTTCACGTGCAGTTATTATCCAGCCCAGCAGATACATCAGAACATAGCGTACCTTCCGCTCCCTGTTCCAGTTCAGGACTGACTATTGGAGGTTAAGAACACTTTACAGAATTTACCATGTTTCCAAAAAAGATGCACAGAACGCTAAGTCCTGACAAGCAGAATAGTGCATTTGTTGCCAATCTCTAGAAACTAAGCTTCGCAACAACAAAGTAACGTCTTCTTTTATTATTGCGAATTAAATTATGCTTGATTCATCCTGGAAATATCATTTAAGTTATTAGCTGCTTTTTGCGTACAGATAGGAGTTTTAATTGGTAAAAACTGTTTTTTTAATGCTTTTAACTGTACTTGGCGTTTTGATGTTTTTCGATGTCTCTCAATTTTTTAACGAAATATTTTGAACTTTTATGTATTTTTGGATTACCGCGGAGTGAGAACAGAATTAGTAGGGCATGCGTATTAGAAGCGGCGCTTAATCGTCTGTGTTTAGCGCCGAGTGTTTTGCGTATTACAGTCTAATTAATGGGGTCATTAAAAGTGTTCCAATACATTTTTTTTCGGACAGGTGCAAAAGGTTTTTTCACTCTGATTTCGAGGGGTAGGAATGGCGAAAGCGCATGCGCATTAGGTAAGCGGACCCGAATCGTCTCAGAAGAACTGTTCCTTTTTTATTTGTTTAATTTCCTTTAACACATGGTTTTATTTGTCATTCATTCATTTATCATTCATTTATTTATCATTCATTTGAGAAAATTGTTCATTGTTTGATTTTTTTACGAGTCATTTCTTAGTCAGGAAGCCTCTTTATTTTAAAAATATTATTTCGAACACTGATTGAAATAGAGTTTATGATTTATAATTAATTATTTTTTTGAAGATCCATTCATTCTTGTTTTATATGTCTGTTATTGTTGCTTGAAAAATTGTATTTACATTTGATAATTTTGACATTTTATTGTGTGGGATAACAGCTATTGTTTTAACTTTTCGACTTTTGTGATATATTTAATGTTTTGTATCGTATTTTTTGAAAGATCTGTTCATTGGTGTTATATATTTCTATTTTTGTTGGCGAAAAAATTGCATTTACATCTGATATTTTTTTTACATTTTTACTGTGTGCGATAAACAACTATCGTTTTATCATTTTAAGGCGCTCGATTAATCTTTATTTTTTTTTAGATGTATTAGTTCATTTTTGCTTTTAAAAATGATTGAATTATGTATCTTTTGGTTCAGATTTGTATGCTTTAAGTTAACCAGCATGCAATAATTGTGGAATTATCAACAATTTATAGTTTTTTAACTGAGGCTAAGCCTAATTTTTGGTTATGGTAGCGGACATATTTGTTTACATTTGAAACTTAGCAGAACAGTGGATTTGTTGCCAATATCCAGAAACTAAGCTTCGCAACAACGAAGTAACGTTGTCATTTAATTTATTAGCCGCTTTTTGGGTAGAGATCGAAGTTTTAATTGGAAAACACTGTTTTTTTAATTGTTTGAACTGTAGTTGGTGTTTTATGTTTTTCTATATCTCTTATTTTTTAATGAAAATATTTTGAACTTTTATGTATTTTATTCGCGAAGTGAGAACTGAATTAATTAGTAGCTCATGCGCATTATCGTGTATGCAGTATCTTCTGGATGCTTACGTGAATGAAACGGGCGCGGCCCGCTCAGCTGGCGGGTTCTAACACTGCATAGGTGTTTTCGAAATTTTCCGCATGGGGAATGTGTATGCAGTAGCTTGCGGATGCATACGTGAATCTGGATGCATACGAGAATGTGGATACACACGCTAATATAGCGGGTGCAGCCCGCTGAACTTGCATGCTTGCCAGCTAGAAAATCGCTGAACACAGGTAGTCAGGTCCAACTTTCGAATCCCAGCGAACGCGTGAGTGTTTTCGTGATTTTGGGCGTGTGTAACGTCTATGCAGTATCTTATGGATGCATACGTGAATAAAAAACGGGCGCAGCCCGTTCAGCTGGCGGGTTCTCAGACGGCATGGGTGTTTTCGAAATTTTCCGCATGGGGAATGTGTATACAGTATCTTGTGGATGCATAAGCTAATAAAATGGGCTGAGCCCGCTCAACTGGCATGCTTGCCAGCTAGAACACTGGTAGTTAGGTTAGAATCACTGAACACTGGTAGTTAGGTCCAACTTTCGAATCCCGGCAAACGCGTGGGTGTTTTCGTGGTTTCTCGCATGTGCAGTATTTTGGATGCATAAGGGAAACAAGCGGGCGTCCCGGCGAAGCTAGTATGATACATAATTTATGATGTCTGCAGCATATTAGTAGATGTTAAATCTATAAATGAATTGTCAAATGTATTTGAATAGTTAATTGGTGGCACATTGAGATTAAAATTATGTTTCATAAAACAAAGGGCCTTTTCATCTCATTTGATGTCTACATTGAAATCTCCCTTCATAATAATAGGAACATCTGTATCTGCAGTAAACTCATCTTGCTTCATCTTCTCTTATGCTGCTTCCAGTAGATTCTGTTGGTACACAATATGCTACACCCGTCAAATTTCTATAAATCCAAACACTACTAGCTTGGCAAAATAAAGAAAATGCAGAAAGCACTACCCGAGCACACTCTGACTGTGAACCAGACGACTTTGTAACTCATACGCGGTCTTGCATGTGCAAGAGTTTCATCAAAATTTCATTATTTTTAACTCGTTACTATGCATATATTCTTGCAAAATTTAATTTTTTCAGAATTCTGCGAATAATTTCAGAGACACATCAAAACATATATATATTAAAAAAAAACTTTTTTGTCTAAAAAAATGATGTCTCACTTTTTGGAAATCTATTTTTAGAAATTCCTAAAATTAAGTAATAATTTTTTAGACTAAAAGTTTTTTTTTAATTCTGAATTTTTTTAGTTGTGGGACTCGTCAGAATTTGAGCAGTCCAGGAAAAATGAAAAAGTGAGACATCATTTTTTAGACAAAAAATATTTTTTTTTAGTTGTGAAAATTTTTTGGAGCTCGTTCGGGTTCTTTTTGTGATCCAATAAATGAATGTGTGAGATCAGCGAATTACATCCTTTCCTCGTCAATATGATGTCCGATAATTTCATCGTTTTGGATTTGGATAAATTTCAATTATATAAACGATATCAAAATCAGTATACCTATATCGTAAAAGAACTAGGTTATGCTATCAAAGATTTGACGACCGTAGGCTCTATCATATTCGGACCATTTATGCCTTTCTATGACCTATATGCCAAAGAACAAAAAACTAATATGTGGCTGACAAAAAATCGTCATGGATTACGATGGGAAGAAGGTAACGTGCTCTACAATAACCTATATCACATTTTAAAACAACCTACGGTATTGATAAAATCTATGTGGTTCGTTACGAAAAAGCTAAATTTTTTGCGAATCTGCTAAAGAAGGATATCACCGAAATATCCTGTGGTATTATGTGGCATTGTGGCAAATGTGCAAAACATCACCACATGAGGAATTTTTACCATTGCTCGTTAACCAAAGTCCATCATTATCTCGGTAGCATATTCTAGAAAAAGATGTTGAAGTACAGAAGATACATCATGGAAACCCAAGATAAATTTATTCTTGAAGACCTAAACTGAACGAGCTAGGGAAAAAAAAATTTCCTAGCTCAAAAATGATGTCTCACTTTTCCAATGTTAACCTATGGGAAAAAGTGAGACATCATTTTTTAGACAAAAAGTTTTCTTTTTTAATTCGGAAATTTTTTTAGTTGTGAGACTCGTCAAGATTTGAGATTCCTGAGTTGAACTGTTCTAATAGAATTGACAAGGGTTTTATGTATTTTTTAAACTCTCTAATATTTTACAAACACCACTTTCAACTTGATCCAAACTCTTAGAGGCATCGACAATTTCCACATTTTTCATTTTCAATAAAGCTTTCTGATACTGATTTTCCAATGCCTTTAGATATTTTAATGTAATAATATTTTCCCCAAACCTATTTCTCATTTTGATTCGTTCATAGGCATTAAAGATATGTATTTGTAAATAAATGAAATAATCCACTTTATAAGCCAATGAATTATATACATGATTGAAAACTTTTATGGTAGATTCATCTAATATTAATTCACTAAATACGTGTCTAGATGTCCAGAGGCATCGTTCCACAATGATAGGACATTCTTAAAGCTTTCTTTTTGAACTCAACAAGACCTGAAATTGAAAGGCCGTTTGATATTTGTGAGGTTCTATATGCAAGTAAGGTAAAAGTGTATATTTTTCAATGGGTTCCTCAAAACAATTATATTTGTTTCTTAAACGTTTTATAATACTGGAGCTCCTATTAAATCCTCCATGCAAATAATAGTCTCCGTTGAAAGGGAATAAAGATGACTTGTCTTGTACTAGATTTCGAAGGATTCTACAACTCTGATATGCAATTTATCGTTAAAGAACTAGCCTATACCACCTTAGAAGGAACTTGTCGTGGAGTATTTGTTTTTAAACCACCCTTTTCTTGGCACTGTATGACGGACCAAGAAAATAAAACGGCTGTATGGACCAGCAATTATTATCATGGTTTGTCATGGTACGAAGGAGAAATACTCTATTACCATTTACCGTATATTCTACATATGTTGACTATCCATAAATTTCCAATTTATTGTCGAGGCGAAAATAAGCAAATCTTTTTTGGAAAAATGGATTGGCAGATTCGCAAAAAATTTAGCTTTTTCGTAACGAACCACATAGATTTTATCAATACCGTAGGTTAAGGGTTTTAAAATGTGATATAGGTTGTTATAGAGCACGTTACCTTCTTCCCATCGTAATCCATGACGATTTTTTGTCAGCCACATATTAGTTTTTTGTTCTTTGGCATCTAGGTCATAGAAAGGCATAATGGGATCTAAAAATGAAATTTAAAAATATGATGAATGGGTTTTATGTCCCTATCATACGAATGGATTTCATCACTGTGCTTTACAAAAAGTAGTTCGATATAGTCATTGTTTGAAAAATCACAAACCTTTAAAAAAAAAAAATTTTGTCTGAAAAATGATGTCTTACTTTTTTCTATAGGTTAACATTGGAAAAGTAAAACATCATTTTTTAGACAAATTTTTTTTTTTAAGTATCTCCTGTGAGACCTAAAAGACCTTCTTGGACAATTTCTTTCTTATGAAAGTTCAAGATATTTAAAGTAATTTTCAGGGTGGGTGATATATAAATCATTCATCACTTGCCCCGAAACTTCATCGATAGCAAAAGCTGTTTTTTCAATAAACTCTAAATAATAATAAACAGGTCCAGGGATCATATAGACGGAATGAGGATTCATACGGTATTTGACTAAACTGTAATGTTCCTTCGAATCCAAATATGAAAAACAGATTGCTATGGGAGCATTGGTCGTTTGAATAACATGGTAGTTTTCAGGCAAAACACGAAAAATATTAAGACAGGTTCCAGCATCTACCCAAATGATATTTTGCCATCGAAAACAAGCATATGGACGAAATGTTTTTCATTCTGGATCCGTTAAAGATTTTAAAGGAAATTGTTTAAAAGTTTCTAGTGAATTGGGTTGAAAATACTACAATTCCTGACCGTCGAAACATAAGAAATAAGAAACAGATTTGATAAGAACCATTCTTGTACATGAGAAATTTGATTCCATCCATCCGCAGAATGGATTTTCGATATGGCAGGTACTTCAGTCATATTCCTTGAATGAATGACAATTGAGAGGGTTGTAAGTATATCAGCTTGGGAAAAATCTTTACATCTTAAAAAAAAATCTAAAAGAAAATTACTTTTTGGAAATCTATTTTTAGAAACTAGTTTTGTTCTTAAATTTGCTGCATTCCAAAGAACCACTTTAAGACAGCTGTTATTAGCTGAATAATCCATAATAAATGAAATAATGATAATAATTTCATAGACACATCAAAACGTATATATATATATATATATATTATTAACAAGTAAGAATGCCAAAAGCCATAGTACATCCTAAACCCTATAAAATCCTATTCAAAAAAGCACGTTAGTGCCAAAATTACACATTAAATACAATTAAAACTTAGAATCCTAAGCAAAGATTAACATGTAAATAAAACTCAAAAAATGCTTAGAAAATTATAATTTATGGGTAAGATTGGGAAAAGCTGAAGTTGTAATAAAAACAAAGTATACAATAGAAAAATGGTAATATCCCAGCGAGAGTTGCATAGTTGTTTCGTCAGGGGAAAAGAACTTTGCCCCTTTCGCTGAAATATTACTTCCACGCGTTTCAACTGACGACTAATTGAGACAATACCGCGTCGATTAACTGACAAAATTTTCATATCTATTACATCTTTCCATATTAATCTAAATCGTCTCAATTAGACGCCCCTTTTCCCTACGCGTGGAAGAAAAACAATACAAAACAAAACAAGAATTATTAGAATTAAAGAATAAATAGAGGCATCTAGGTAACAAATAATTTTAAAAATCGCCTCAAGACCTCAAAAATTTTACAGAAAACTAAATTTATAAATAGTATTAGAGAGGATGCAACCACAAATCATCAATTATAATTTATAGTTAATTTCTGAAACACTATTAGTCCTATATTACAACCGAAGAAATCAAGAAAATCTAAAAAATGGGGGCCCTCTTGCTTAAAGTAATGAAGCTGTTAAATTTGATGTGCCATGATGATGTGATGTAGTCGTAGCTTAAAGTAACAAACGATGGTAACAAAAAGAATCCATTTATTATTTTTCGTGAAAAACAGGTGTGTTAAAATTTACATCTTCGGAGAACAATTAATAGCTTTTTGTATTGATGTTTACTCCATCATTACATTAAGGAAAAGACCGCCCGATGATCAAGATCAAGATCAAAATAGTACTTTCGGTTCAAGGTGTCAACTACTAATGAGTTTTAAACTATATATCAAGTAAGGCCGGAGGCCGCTCACTTTTGTTTAGATATATCAGAGGTGCTTAGCACCGCGCCCTTAGGCAAAAGAATGGTCTATGTGGCAAAGTCATACAGGAAGGCAGTCATGAAATTATAAATTGATATACTTTTGTAGATGTAGAAACATTCGAAAAATTTTTTGAGCAGGTGCTGCGTGCGTGCTATTTGCAGTGAGGAATTGAGTGACTGAAATGAACATGAGATACGGAGAGGAAGTCAAAATCAAATCAAGTAACCTGAGGTCGCGTTCTGGTTCGTTGATAAATACTGCTGTATTACTCAAAGTTTTATTAATTTAAGAGTAAATAACTCTTGTAGGCCTATAGTATTGCAATGATCTAATAACTAATAATAAGTAATAATGATCTCATAACTATGGAGAGGTGAGTTTTATGCTACGTAATTCTTGTTTAATTAGATAGAATTAGATTATTCCTTTTTGGGGCGTGGGGGTCACATGGACCAATCATGTTGCAGGATAATCTGTTAAGCGATTTCAAGACGAAAAATAACAGTCCATAAGGCTATTTCAAATTACTCTTCACAAAGTCCGTAATTTGGCTTTGCCAGATAATAAAAATACACTTGAAACTCAACACAAAAATAGTTAATCATATCACGCATTCTTGAATATATGAAATGCAATTAAATACTGGGTACTATTTACAATATGTACACTTTCACCACTTTGAGTTGTGATGAATAGAACGTGGTCGCTTAACCAGATTTTCTTCTGTTGGATCATAGTTTGCGAGATTTTTAATAGCATTATATGGTAAATTCTGAACTTGGGTAAAGAATTTGTGCGAAATTATTAAGATCTATTCTTGTATTTCAGGAATCTTCAGGTCTTGATACAGCTGGATATTTCTAATAAACCAGGGTGCTGAGGTTATTGAGCGTAGAATTTTATTCTGTAGATAGCTAAGTTTCTTTCTATGGGTTTTGCAAGCCGTGGCCCAAGTGGGGACTGCGTATAAGAGAATTGGTCGAATAAGCATCAGGTAAAGATTGCGTTTAGTATTCAGATTTAATTTAGAATTTTTCCCTAGAAGCGGGTAAAGAGCCATAAAAGCTGCATTAGCTTTGTTGGTGATATAACTGATGTGTTCTTTGAAAGTGAGCTGTGCATCAATATACACTCCAAGATATTTGTACGAATTGGCCGAAGGGATAAGAGTATCATGAATTTTTATATTGATATCCAGAGGGTAGTTTTTCTTATATCTTCTGTACATAACTATACAGCATTTGGTGGGATTAAGATTGATTTTCCATCTGGTGCACCATTTTTCTATTATTTTAATTTGGCTATTCAGTTTGTCTATTGCATGTTGCGGGTTTAAGGAATTAGTAAGTATTACCGTATCATTGGCATATTTAAGGATTTTTGCATTTTGCGGCTTGGGCATGTCACTTGCATATAGATTAAAGTTTGCTGGAGAGATGACGGAACCTTGAGGTAGTCCTCTATGAATATTTTTATGTGTGGACAAAGCACCCGATGTTCCTTTGCGAGTCTTTTTATAATCACTGGAAAGGCGGAGCTTCCAAGAAATGATGTCAGCCTCATCAGCCAATCCAGTTCGCTTTAAATATTTCCAGAACATTCAATAACTGTTCGTGTAAAAAAAGCGGGAAAATCAATTTGACTACGGGGCTGTGGTTTTAATTCCACGTACTTTCGATTGAGGAATAAACAAAAATAAAAGACGAAATTTAATTTAGGGTTTTATATGTACTTTTGACTATGGAATTTTATTATTACATATATATTAAAAAAATCTTTTGCTAAAAATAATGTCTAAACTTTTTATTCTTGGAATTCTAAAAAAAGTTTAGACATAATTTTTTTAGCAAAAAGAAGGAAGCTCCCCCCCCCAAGTATATATATATTAAAAAAATTCATTCCTTTTTCTAAAAAATGATGTCTAAACTTTTTATTCTTGGAAT
>KK115505.1:0-28641 GCA_000611955.2 Stegodyphus mimosarum
TTTCGAATCCCAAGGAACAAGCGGGCACAGCCCGCTCAGCTGGCGGGCTTGCCCGCTAGTCTTCTTATATATTAAAATCCGTGCGCGTCTGTTTGTTTGTTTGTAACCTTAACTCCTCCGGAACGGCTGGGTCTAGAGCTTAGCGGAAGACACCGTTGGACTCGGGAGGTCCGTGGGAAGCCATTTTGCCCATTCGCGTAATTCTCCGACTGTAATTAACAAAGATCGTAAATTAATTAAAAATGTAATTTGCCCCTACGTTTTCCCTACGTTTTCGACTTTCTTTCTTCCGTTTTCCCTTTTGAAAGGGATTTGGCTACGTGCCAAATTCTGTTTTCGCAAATATCTATGGAGTGGAAATTCTTATAAGTCAAATTCGAGATGCATATCGACAGATTGGAAAAAAATCAAGGAATCCAACGATGCCATTTTCATCTTCGTACGACATTAATTAACGAAGATATTAATTAAAAACCGGGCATACGTTAATTACCGCTCTTATTGCTTCCGTGTGGCAACAGCCTCGGGAGTGAAATGTGATCCGAATCGCCAAGGCCATTCGTCATTCAAAAAAAGAGGATGCGTTACATTTCTTTGAGGAAATAGTTGAAGGAAAGTCACCTGTATACGATTTTTGAAAAGTATCAGAGTATTTTATCCTTTTCGCAGACATAACTAATATGAAGTATTGTAATTTCTCGATAGTACGTACGTTCACCCAGGTTAGCGACAAGATGAACGAAATAACAACCTCGATCTTATTCTGTGCTCATTAGCTAATATGTGCCAGATGACACGCAATGGCACTCGATGCTCACTTGAGAAATGGAACATGACGTTTTCGGGCACGTGCTCTCACTCACAAAGTAGAAGCGCACCACAATTTCTCACTCATGAAACTACTTTGGTTTTCTATGCAGTCTAGAGAAAAAGCAGGTGCTCTGAGACACCCCAAGTCACTTTTCTGGGGACGCAAATAACAAAGTATTAAGCCAAGTTACATAAAAATCATGAGAAATTTTAAGAATAACAGAAAGTCGGGAGAAATATATTGTAAATCGGGTTGGCGGAATAACGGCCGGAAATCGGGAGTCTCTCGCCTAAATCGGGAGAGTTGGCAACTCTGAAATAAGAAAAGAATTCGAATTTTAAAATTCGGGTTTCGAGGTGCACATACTCGGGTGGAGAACTATGTGAATTCAAAATTGGACGACTGTCGTTTTTCCACAATGCGAGGAACACACATCCATATATACTTCCATGTACATTTTTCATTATTTAATAATAAAGGTTTCAAGATTATAGGCATTTGTACTTGCTTGAAGATATTAGGGGAAAAGAATATTATTGAACGTACACATAAATTGCGTATTGAACATACAACGGCTTCACAAGCTGACAGTTATGAAATACGAAATTTTAAACTTACTTTTTACTAATATTCTATAATAATTTTACATAAAAATTTTTATTCGTCTTGCGCTATTATTTTAAACGATCTCAAATCTGTTTACTCTCTGACTCACTGTCATGTATCTGGCTGCGGTGAGCCAATCTGCTGCCTGCCTCGCGGTAAGATTCCAGCAAGTGAGACAGACGAGAGTTGTTTGGTGAAAGCGTGGTAGGGCGTGTACGCCTGAGTTAAGCGTTTCGATTTTAGCCAGCGTGGCTGATTTCATTTGTAAGATATTGAACACCTGTGTTTCTTCCGAGTTATTTTCCTTAATCATAGAGTAATATCAACTTCATGTAAATATTGTATATAAAAGTCGTGCTTTTATAATAAAGGATTAAATTTTCCAATAACGTATTGAGTCCCGTCTCTGCCATCCCGATAAGCATGACACTTACTTTTTTATTCCTTTCATGCATTTGTTTTGCTAATCATTTTAGCTGCTGCTTAAAAAAGGTCAGACAATTTCCAAATATTTGTTATGTTATATTATTTTTATGTTATTTTATTACGTTGTTTTGTTTTTATTTCGATTTTGATTTTTTTCTTCCTATTAGCTAGTTTGCCAACATTTTTGACTTAATTATTATCTCTTGATTATATATATGTAATGTTTACTGTGGAAAATACTGATGGCGTAGATGTTGATCCATAATAAACGGCAAACTTGGTAGCCGAGGGAGATTAAATATTCATTTTCCTTTCAATTGACACTTGCCACCAAATAACTTGGCACTCTAATCGTGCCTGTTTCCAGAATATTTAGATTTTAGATATTGTTGCGATAGGGAGAAATCAGCACGGCAGCAGCTTAGCGACAACGAGGTAGAAGCAAAGTCCGTAGTTATTCAATATGACAACTTCTTGAGGAAAATTTCAAGTTCCAAATTATCTACGTCATGTTACAGTCATATGATAATGATTAAGCTAGAAATCAGCAATTTCCAAATTATGTTGTTCTCAGCGCGTATCTGTATAGCAATATATATATTATGTTAAGGTTGGCTGGCCGTGGTAGTTACAGTGCTAATCATCTTCAACATCTTGATGGACCTAACGACGTAAGAGTAGATCATCCCTGAAAGAGCAACAACCTTCAGGATAAAGCTCCGTCAAAGAATATGTACTGTTAAGAAGGAAAACTTCGCAGAAGCAGAAGTGGCTCCCTTCCAACGAAAAGGGAAACAACTGCGCATGCGTGAAATATCTGTCGCCAAAAAGCGCCAAAGCTCGAAGCTGAATGTCGAAGTTGGTTTGGACAGGTTCGACCGTTACGTTTAGCAAGAGTTTAAACAAAGAATAGGTTCTTTGGTTTCAAGTAGCGATATGGACAATGGAAGTTCAACAGCCAGTGAAAGTGAAACTTCACCTAATATTTCATCATTTCCGAGTTTAAATTATCGCGACAAGTCAAAGAACGATTCATCTTAACCCGTGTTCCTCAATTTCCTATACACGTCGCGGAGGGGGAAAATGTCGGCTAGGTACCAAAGAACCGGCATATCACAGAGGGGAAATTCTCGCCAACAGATTCCGTCGCCAAATCCCTTGGCGAATGTTCCCTTTTCTTTGTAGCGGCGTTGCAGACAAAGTGTTTATATTACGTCTATGGAGCCTTTCCTTCTTTACATAGAGGTTCTTTGGCTCCGTCTTGCTAGAACATGAAATTTCTGAATCATCTGTCTTTTGAGAGAATACTCACAACTGTAACACATCTTGATGACACTACACGTCTTCGTGCTCTCCAACTATAATGTTCTCCGAAATGCGGAAAAGACGCTTAAAGTTTAATAATTTCTATATCTGTTGAATGACAAGAAGAATTTTGCGTACTTCATATTCGGATATTGTGACGCACAAACGAAAATTTTAATCAATAATTTTTTTTTAATATCAACTAGATTATGATTCTAAAGTAATAAAATCTCACGAGAGCAAGTAAGGAATTTCAGACAGAAAACTTACAAATAACTCCTGCGAAAATTCTTTCGCCATACTAAATGACACAAAATTATAAGTTAAGACACGAGTAAATCACTAAAGTATATCACTGAACGCCATTTCAGAGAAAAAAAAACCCGAATGATTCTAATTTATTTACTAACCGACACCTCAATGCAAATTTTCAAAATTAGATAGCTCTGTCATTTTTAACTCTTTGTGTTTTATTTTTTATAATAAGTAAGAAATTTTCCAAAATATACGTCTAGGCACCGAAGGAACATATAAAAAGTTAGATTTCGTAATTTTCCCAAAACTGACTTCTTTAAATTTAGAAATGCCACAACATGACTATATTTGTCATTTAAAATATTTTTTTAAGTGGAAGCATACGTGAGTGACTAACGGTTGCGAAAATAAAGGCTTGATCCAGACTGTTGTGGACACGGTGTATCCTGAAATATAAATTTCCCTCAAAAAATTAAGAGTGTGGTTCTTACTACAGAACCATTAATGTTACGGTGCAAAAGAGGTGCAGAACACAGAACTCATATCAGTGGTATTATTATATCCATAAAACGTTACTGCAATTCTCCTAATTCCGGTATTTGAAGTCATGCGTGTGAAACAGCTTTACTAAAATCTAAATCGCTGGAAACCCCCAGTCGCTTCACTGACGACCTTTCTTGCCAGTTCTACACAGGCCCGTTTAAACGATCTCCTTCTCACTCCGTCCATTAAACTTAAACCATTGTTAACCCAGAAAATTCCAGAAGTGGTATTCGCAGATGTCCCTCATGGGCTCTGCTATCTTCACCGAACACACCGCCGCAGCGTTGCTCTTCATCCTGCCGGAGGGCCTTTTCCAAATCTTCGCCAAGTTTCCTCACGAGGGCCATAATGTTGTAATCTGCAACCCAACAGGAAGACGAAATTCTTTAACTAGCTGCCATTCAAATTCTTCCTCCCCGATAAAAGAATACGCCGGGGATTAATAACTGGATAAAAGCGCCGTAGAAACATCGCCTGTTCTCGGTCGGCACGGAGGAAGAGGTGCTATGGGTAAAGTCCCTCCAACCGTGGAGAAATCAACCTGAAAACTATGTAAGTGCGGGAAAATCTCCACATCTGGGAGCAAGTAGCAGTAATAATCTATCCGCAGATAAAATTTCACAGACAGGAAAGATAAGCAATTAAAGATATTGCTGGGCATCAGCTGCTGATTGAATCAATGCAGTGCATCTGAAAGATTTCCAACTCCATTGGCTCTTAGTAGCATAGAAATGAGTAAAGCAAGGACTCAGTTTTAGGCTTTAGACTTACAGTTAAAAATGGATTATGTAACGTTATCTGAAAACAACGGATTACATTTATTTAATTATGGCAAAGCATGGGAGGGCTGTTTACCGAAGGGGAAGAATATCTTTATGGAGGATTTTCTATGGGAAAAGGACTCGTATCAACGCTACAGATGGGAAAAATTATGCCTCGACTCCTTTTAAAAGAATAATTTCCTTCAATGAGCCCCCTTACACTTTTCTCTATAATATACAACATACCACATATTCACAATAGAAATAATTCCATATAAAAACTTAAAAGATAACAATTAGACTAAGAATATGAACAGAATATTTGAAAAAAAAATGGTTTATTATATTTTTTATTATTTTTTTTTTGTAACTTTACAAATACAATCAAGCTTTCAGAAACAAAATCTGATTTTAATTGCACAAAATTTGTATATTAATTAATGTACGCATGATATGTTGATGTACTTTTTTTTTCAATATTTGGCATGTAACTATTTAAGTCTTAAATCACCTCGAAGAAAAATATTCCAACTGCTTCTGTTTTTCCCTACTAAATTATTTACTTGAATAAAGCCTGCTTGTGAAGAGAGGAAAATCGATAATATTGGTCCGATAACAACTTTTATTTTGGGACTAGTTAGCTCCCGATTCTCTAAACATTAACTTACTAGGGTATGAATTACATGGGAACAACAACAGTAGAATTAAAAAATAGAGAATAAAACTAACTATCTGAGCTCCACCAGTGGCTGAGTGGTTAAGACCGCTGAATATTGGTGGTTTATCCTAATCTGTGTTGAAACTCTGGCGAACAAGCTGGCTGTAAAGTTGGTTTTCGTGGTTGTTCCCGCGTGCAACGTGAATACAAGCAGTTTTTCTCGAAAAAGTACTCCATAAAGGCATACCCCCCCTCTTACACAGATAGTAATCGTAACCTTGCCATACTGAAGTAACCAGAACTACTTGAGTGATTTCGTTTAAAATGTTTCGAAAATTATAAAATATCATGAAACATTGCTAGCCTAGTGCTAACAGAATCATTTGCTGCAGACGCATTTTCCGTAGCTTCATTAAAATTATTAAAAAAAAACATTACTCACTAAAGGCTACATATATAAACACTCTTATTTTTGAATACAGAAGAAAATTTGTAATACAATAGAAGGGGAAAGTTATTAAAAAATTTAAGATTACTTTTCCTTTTCAAGAAAAAGGAACATCATTGTATAACAAATTGAATACAATTGTACCCATTCGACTTCTTAAGATGAGAACATTTTTTTCTTTTCAGAAATTGCTACGAAGAACGAAAGAATAACATTTTCCTTACATTATTTTATCTCGACTACTATTAAAAAAAAAAAAGTTAGAAAATGAAAGAAAAAGAGAAAAAAAAAAAAGAAAGAAAAAAGAAAACCTGCGTCCAGAAGTGCAACACGCAACAGAACTGCTCGCCAATTCTGGAGAAGGTGAGGAGGTTTGGAGAAATTCCGAAAACTTTAAAACTTAACTTCCCACAAACATTCTCTGCCGACTTCCTTTCCAACAGGCCGGCACTGCTCATTTGAATAAGAAAAGGCATCTTTAATAATTCATCAGGCATTACAAATGCTACTGATTTAAATATGATTAGAAAGGTTTATTCGGGAAAGGGAAAAATGGCAACGTTTCTCCCGAATTCGCGTAGGAATTGCTGGGAAAAATTGAAAATCCTGTGGGGCTCAAAGGATTTCGCGAAAACTCACAAGCGGATACTCAATAACTCGGTGGAGAAATGTGATTTGTTTGCAAGTCTTCAGAAATACAATCACAAGAATGGCTTCTGTAAAGAAAACTCGCACTTCAGTTCCAGGTGACATATTCCTATGTACTTATTTACTTAGATTCATTATTATTACCTTTTTTAATCAAGTGGTTTCACTTAAATGCCGAACGATAAAAACAGTATCATTTTGCTTATAAGACCAAAGGGGCAATTTGCCCAGAAGGGATATTAATTTAATTCTGGTATTTTGCGTCCTTCGCTATAAAACGGAATTTCACTTTGGTAATTGTTGCCACCAAATATTAGAGCCCTACATTATATTTAAACAAATTAAATAATGAAGAATGTGCGTGAAAGTATGTGTGTTTCTCGCAATGTGAAAAAACAACGGTACCTAGAGACATAAAGTTTTGAATAACGTAGTAATCCACGCGAATATGGGCATATGGAAGCCCAAATTTGAAATATGTTTTATTATCTATCTCATATTTCGTAAAACTTTAACGAATTTTTGATTAACAAACTCGACGACTTCAAAGCAAGCAATGGCAATACTATACGGGAAGGGGAAAAAATTATCTACAGCACGCGAGACTGTCTATCGAAAATGAGAGATATGCTCTTTTTAAACATTTTGCGATATTGCTGTGAATTGAATTTTATGGTTTAAGTGCGAAGAACATGATATTTAATTAATAAAGTCAACACACAAAACGTTAAAAAAAACGCCCTTTGGGAATAATATAAAATCTGAAAGTTTCCAGATTTTAATTTTTTTCCTTTGGACTTTTCTTCAAATTAATTGTATAGTCAATAATTTGAGAATTATTTATTATTTTTTTTTCATGACGCAGATGCATACTGATATCTTGTGTCACTGTCCTTCCACATACTGATATCATTGTCTTCAGATGATCTTGTTAACTTACCTAATTTTGAGATTTTTTTCAATATGTCATATAGGGTAGCTCAGAAGTTCTGAGAGCTTTTTAAAAACAAATGTTGTTAAAAGCGAGCAATGGCGATACTCTACGGGGGGAAAAATCTTTTTTTCGCGCGCGGAACTCCATATCAGAAATTCTAAAGATATACTCATTTTAAAATTATTTTGCGATATTGCTGTTGAACTGAATTTTATGGTTTAAGTGCGAAGAACATGATGTTTGATAAATAAAGGTAACACACAAAACGTTAAAAAAACCTTCCTTTGGACGTAATTTAAAATCTGAAACCTTCCAGTTTTTTTTTTTTTTTAAATTAAATGTAACGTTATTACCAACAGTCTAACCAGCGCGGCCATCGTGGCAAAGGTTTCGGCAACTTTCTGCAAGCTCGATTAGACATAAGGGAGTCCCGACGGTGTTTTGACACTTACACACATGGTAGCTCCGCAGGTTATCCTTGCAGGAGCATGGAAGTTTCTAACAAGGTATAACCAGTCACAGAGAATAAATGGCATTTCTCTTCAGCCTGTCAGAAACAATCAATCTGCCTTATGATGTACTGGCATGCTTTTTACTTCCATGTACAAAGTAAGTATTGTAATCGCGAAAAATTTCAGGTATATTTCAACGAAAATATCCATTTTGACCGCTATCCAATGCATGCGTGACATCTGTAGGTAAGGACAGAATAAAGGACTCTTCCCCTCCCCCCCCAAAAAAATTATAAAATTGATTTAAAATCGGTTCTAAAGAGATTTTTTTCTACGTATGTATATATGCATGTATCTCGCATAACTCAAAAATGAGTAGCCTCAGAGAGTTGAAATTTTGTATGTAGGACTGCTATAGCGCGTAGATGTGAGCCTCCATAGCATTTCGATGTGCACCTCCTATTACGGTTGCAATAGGCCGCACCAAAAGTATATAAATATATGTATATATACACTAGTTATCATAAATGATGGGAAAATCACAAAAATCACGATTACTGAAAAGGTTGCATGTAGAATTTATGAAACTTACCCACAATATACAACACATAGTAAGGTATCAAATAACATAAAAAGAAATTACCAGACAGTTACGGCAGTATAGAAATTAGCACATGTATAAAATGAACAAATCGCAGATGCCAGTTCGCTATAGGAAAAGTATCTTCAATATCGAATATGATGGCCTCTAGTAGCAATACAGCACATACAGCGATGTGTGATGCTTTCAATTATGCGGTCTATCAGTTCTATGGGAAGCGAGAGCCCTTGCTCTTGCAAAGCAGTTGCAAGCACGGCAATGTTCTGAGGGGGCGGATTCAGAGCAGCTAAACGTCTCCCTAAAGCATCCCAAACGTGCTCGATAGGATTCAAGTCCGGGGATCGAGCTGCCACTCCATGCGCATAATTGTTTCCTGTTGAAAATAATCATCTACGATGCCAGCGCTGTGTGCTCTTGCGTTGTCGTCCTGTAACAGGAAAGCATCACCTATTGTCCCGGCATATAGGCGCACATAAGCATCAAGGATGTCATCTCTATAAACCTGAGCATTCCAGGTTCCCCTTTAAAAGACATGGGTGACTTGAAAAGGTCTGTGCGTCCACCCAAAGAGATGGCACCCCAAAATCAGACACTGCATGTTCCGTATGCCACTGTTAGACGATGTTGGCAGGAATGGGTGAACCATGGCCGCACACAGCGTCAAGAAGGAAGCGGTAGGTCTAGAGAAACGACAGAACGTGAAGACAGAGCAATCGTCAGAGCGGCACTCACAGCCCCAGATTCAACATTACCATCGATTGTACGTGCAATTAGTGCTTCAGTGACCGCAAGGACCATTCATACACGGCTCACAGAATTGGAGCTGAGGTCACGGCGGCCTTTGCGCCGACTACCATTGGCCTCTGTACAACGTCAAGCCCGTTTGCAGTGGTGTCGGCTCATTCGAACTGGAATGTCACTGACTGGAGTAAAATAGTCTTCAGTGATGAGTCCCGCTTTGAACTGAGCCCCGATGACCAGCGAAGACGAGTCTGGAGACGCCCCGGACAGCAGTCTGATACCCACCTGACTGTCTTCCGGCAGACAGGCCGACAACCAGGAGAGATGGTCTGGATTGGGATTTCCTTTCATAGTAGGACCCCTTTGGTTGTCATCCGTCGCAACATTACAGCACAGCGGTACGTCGACGAAGTTCTAAGGCCTGCTGTGTTGCCCTTCATGTCAAGCCAACCTGGGCTCACATTTCAGCAAGATAATGCCCGCCCCCACAGTGCACATGTTTCTACTGCTTGCCTTAGTGCTTGCCGAACATTACCTTGGTCAGCAAGTTCGCCGGATTTCTCTCATATGGAGCACGTTTGGAGCATTATCGGCAGCGCCCTCCAACCAGCTCGGGATTTTGACGATCTAACGCGCCAGTTGGACAGAATTTGGCACGATATCCCTCAGGAGGACATCCGCAACCTCTATCAATCGATGCCAAGCCGATTAAATGCTTGCATAAGGGCCAGAGGTAGACAACTTTTCACTTTGTGAAGCTCTATCACTTCAATAAATCATCCAATTTTTCCCAAACTGTAATCATTTGTTTTTGTGTACATGTACATCACTTCTATCGATTTTTTTTTGTCCAAGAGTGTAATATTAAAACACTGATCATAGAAGGGTAATAACAGGGAAATTTTACAGGAATGTTAACACACGAATATACAGTTCCGCCGTTGGCAAAAGGACACAGCCTGTAAACAAAATTTATACTATACTACAACGTGAAATAATATTCTGATACTATTCTGACTAATCTTCTATAACGTAATCTCGACAGCTCCGTAATCATAGTAAACTGCAGTCTACTAAAGTCGTTTTAATCATTTATCATCGTCCCGCAAGGGCAAAAACCATAAACTAACCATATCGTCATAAAACTTGATGATAATTCTTTAAAAAACAATAGCCTCCCCAAAATGCAAATTCGGAGGCAACGGCGAAGATGAAATACGGAACGAAAATACTTTTCGCCGTGTCCCCAACTGGATTTATCGCACCTATAAAAAGGATATCTCGGACGTCTGGTCGGGCCATAAAATTCTAATTGCGTGAACATCTTTCGGGATAAATCAAGACAAAAGGGGGCTAAAAAACTCCACTCCTCCATTGGCGCGAGGCCTTCCCTAACGATTAAGCGCTCCGCCCCGAATTTATGGGCCATAAAATGTGTTGTTTCGACCGGAGTTAATTATACAGGAAAATGTTTCATCGAACGTTGTTCAGGGCAGGGCGGATATGTGACGTAATGGATACTATTCTGGAAAGCTGAAAAGTAAACTGCAACGTATATAGGTCATATGACGCAGAAAAGAAATTTCATAATTTTGTTCTTCAATGGTTAAGAATCTTGCTACTAGCAGTGCCAATTTAACTGGTTCCCAAGACAACCTTACAGTTTTGTTCGTTATTTGAGTCTTACAGTGGAGGGTTCAATAACTGCATTTGCGACTGAGCCTATCGGGAAATTTTACCTCATTTCATTTATAACACATTCTGAGTTTTTATACCCCTCTCCATATAGAATAGAACGTGAAGTCAGTGCTTTCAAAGGCATAGCACGTTTATATCGTTATTTATCTTGTTCGGATACGATAAACTTCTGATTTTAATCGGCAGTAGTCCTTTTTATTCTTCATTCTAATTTGGGTGCTTTCCCTTTCTGTCTTCAAAATAGTAACTGTTTATAATATATCAATCTAAATTGTGTCATTTAAAAATTAATCCGCATCATAAGATTTTAAGGTAACGCTGCAATACAGACACTTTTTATCCAATCACTGAATAAGATTTCTATTATGAACGGAAACATTTTGACTCACTTTCCCATATTTCTTCTGAATACGTCACTTTTCCACTTTGTTTCTCTCCGTGCTTCACACCTCTGCAACTTGCCGTTGCTTGCTATTTTCAAAAATGTACTTCTCAAGTTTATTGGTACCGATGCAAAACGTTGTTGGAGAACAAGGTATGATTGTGCCCATCTCATTTACGTTGGCTTAATGAAAAATGTGTGTCAACCATTAATAAAAAGGAAATAGTTGAATTCGGTAAGTCTGTCTTTCGTTATGCACATGTCTACGACGCCACCAACTCTCCCAAATTATTGTATATCTATGTCTCATTCTAAAAGATCTGACATCATAAACTAGGGCTTTTTAACCCTCCCGAATTTCAAACATAACCAGTACATACAGTGCCACAAGGTAACGAAAGAAAGAGAAGACAAAACTACTTCTAGAAATTGGTCTTTAGGAAATGTCAAATTCAAAAATAGGCTAACGTGAACCTCGTCATTGTTTTTGATATAATGAACAAAGGGTGAAGTGTCATAAATTCAACTTCCATTACGTTTATATTAAATGAAGGCTAATATGGGAATGATGGTCAAAAGTTGTTTCCGGTTCGGGCTAAATCAGGAATAAAATCAAGGCTCTTTTCGGATAAGGATATTTTGGAACATCACCACCCTTCTTGACTATTTTTTCGGCTATCAAATAACTGAATTTGGACTTCCAACTTTCAAGAAAAAGCGTTGTCCTGAAACTTTGCCTTTTGGAAAATGTATTCGACCAAATACGTATGTTTTCCTGTGACGAAGTCATATTCACTGGCATGTTTTAAGTATGTTATCTATTCCCAAATATGTTATTTTTCTAAAATTACAATGGATTTTTGGTATATCAGACATCATATGACACCGTTTTGCGCAATAGCATAAATTATATGCTCCAAAGACTTTGTTTAAAACTAATTTTGTACTGTAACCCCCACATTTAGCGTGATATGTTTTAAATAAGAAGCTTCTACAGATACCTGAAATGAAACGGATTGTCGAAACAAGCGGCTACACGGTTTGCAAGCACAGGCAGTTGTATCAAAAGTTTCAATACTGGCGAATAGGTGGGTCGCCTGAGTATTTCCGTGGGCCGAAAGTCCGACAGATTGTGGATTTTCTTTTCGCTATAATACAGAAAGCGTTGGCAGGGATTATGCACTATGCATGCGTGTTGACAGCAATGGTCACAGAAAGATACTGTCTCAAGAAGGCCTAGGTTCGGCATTACACGTGCCACCACTCAAAGGGAAGACCACCGTATTCTCCGCATCGCACTGCATCTGCAATAGACCTTCGAGCTCTTGTTAAGAGTGAGAGAGCGAACTATAACAAATCGAAGGATAGCTATAACAAACTATAACATATCGAAGTTATAGTCGGTGGGCGGACGGACTAGGGTAAATTCTTTCGCATTGATGAAGGTGGTACACCAACCATAAATTGGGCATTTATATTCGCCACAGATTTCGTTAAAATTATTCAAGTTATTATTACTTATTTTACACAATGACTTTGTAACTGTTCCTTTACTTATACGAATCAATGTATATAAGCATCTGAAATGGGATCAAGCAATTTTAAATGTACAATGAATCTTGTTGGTAGCGTTGCCAGTGGTCCAAGTAGTTGAGATTGCTGAATACTGGGAGTTCAATCCCAGTCGAACGTGTTAGCTGCATTGTTGGTTTTATTGGTTTTCCCAATGCGTTACGTGAATGTGAACTAGTTCCTCATAGAAAAGCCTCAACAAAGGCCATCCATCTCCCTAGGCAGATAACCCTTGCGTGCTTTGCCGTGTGCGCATAATCTAACCGTTTGCTCAAGCCCATTAACACAGAATAAAAAGCAGTTGCTACCAACATAGCAAACAGTCACGTGTAGCTTAGCTGCAAAGTGAAACAAATTCTTTAACCATACTTCGAAAGGCTCAAAGACTCAAACTGACATTCACACCCATACATGGTTTTATATGCTCAAGGAATGCACTCTTGAAGCTAATTCAAAAACTTCTTCTCCTCTTCCCCCTTAAAGAAAAAAGAAAAAAAAAAAAAAATAGGGTGGGAAGAATCCGACATTAAACTTCAAAAATCAATAATCAAACTATGCATTAAAAAGAAGAAGAGGAGGACAAAAATAAAAGTATTACAAGTTTGCACACACAACAACAATCAGATCTGAAGTGTTGCCTTGCAGGCATGCGGTAAGAATCCTTGAAAGGGGCTGGAAGAAAAAACGCAACTCGCCTTGGGAAATTTCAAAACTTCTCGAAACAGATCTTCGACCACAGAACGCCAAAATGAAATTTAGAGACCTGTACTGTGTTAAAAATTATTCTACCTTAGAAGATTTATTTCTACACGCAGTTTTGTTTTTTTACGTCTATTTACAAAAAAAAAAAAAAAAAAAAAAAAAACTTGTTACAGAGAAAAACCAGCAGTCAGAAACGAGGAAGAAATGGAAGATCATACGCAGTGTTTTAATAGAGTTATATCGTTGTAAACATTAAAAAAAAATAGAGAATTACAGAAATGAAAAATATAACGAAAAACAAAATAGCGGCATAACTCCAATACCAGTAATTAAACGAAACCGCACCCCATTCTGATATTTGAAAAACCTGGACAATGAAGGTGTCCTTTTCTCTGCAAGCGAAATAAGTATTCTCTTTTGTAGTTTTATTCCCCGCTAATCGTAGAGTTATTTTTTTTTTCGGGGGTCTGAAAAAAAGAATATTCAGAGCATCGTGCAAAAGCTTAAAATTTGTATGTCGCAAGAACATTCTTCCCGAATACAGAGCAAAAGCAAAATTTATGGTTGTTGTTATATTTATGCTAAAATGCTATTAATGATTAGTAATAAAATATTAGTAAATGATTAGTAATAAAATGCATTTTACAAGTATATTGCAAAAGTACATTAATTTTTGGGGTTATCCCAAAATTGTTTTACTGCCTTTAAAAATGCCTAATTGTGACTTTTGGTAAATCTGCTCGAGTTCTAACATGCCGCTGCTACTGACTACGCTGAGCCGCTCTTGCTATATAAGATTAAAAAAATGTTCCAATTTAGAGTCAAAGAAATTTATGACTCGTGTAAAACCAATTCTACGGAGTGCTTCGAAAAAATTACATATATCAAAATTTTCCAGTGCTTCATATAGACGAAATCCAAAATACAATGTTATTGCTCCAAGAATACGCTGCATTTATTTTTGCTTTTGTCCACTACTCTCAGAGAGAAGTATCAAAATAAGTTTGTATCAAAATAAACGTCAAATGAAACTAAACCACAGAAGTCAAACGCTTCCTTTCAATCGAAACAAGTAGAACTTCCGAAAGAATAACAATAAATGGCAGGGCGAATTTATTTGAAAAATACAGGAAGCCCTGTCAACACAATCTCCGAAGAAGTTGAATAAAAAATAAACAAACAAATAAAATTCCTCACAACTCTAGTTACTTCTGCATAAGGAAAGTTATTCTGTTCGCAGCAGGCAAGCAAGGAAGGTTAAATTTAAAAGTCACGCCAGAGGTCAAATCCTGTAAATGCAGAAGGGGGTTGTACAAAAGCTTCGTTCTTTAATAAAGGCACTTGCTTAACGGAAAGTCGGGGAAGTCCGTTCGATAGTGGAAGTTCGTGAGAAACCATATAAAAACTTCTTTCTTGTACGAAGTAAGAAAATTATTGTAATCGCAAAAAAATTTCGGGTATCATATTTCAACGAAAATATCCATTTCAAAGATGCTTTTGCGCGACATGGACAGAATAAAGGTGTACAAATGGACAAATAAAGGCCTCTTGTTTTTTTTTTTTCCAAAACGGATTATAAAATGGATTCAGAAGAGATTTTTTCCGTGACATCTATACATACGTATGTATCTCCCATAACTCCAAAAATTAGTAGCCTGAAGAAACTTGAAATTTTGCATATGGGACTCTATAAAATCTAGTTGTGCACCTCCCTTATTCGTTGCAATCGACTACACTAGGCATATATAAAATATATATGTATATACTGTCATTCTGTTACCCAGCTCTCTGAGTGCAATTTTTTAATTCTTATGATGGTAAATTGTGCATTGTTTGCTTTAAAAGTGATTGGGTTATGCGTCTTATGTTCCGGTTAAGGTTTTTATGCCTTTAGTTAATTTGCATGCAACAGTTGTAGGATTATCAACAGTTTAAATGTTTAAGAGGTGCTAAGCCTAGCAAGGCCACTATTCGTTTACATTTGAAACTCTTAGTAGAATAATGAATTCATTCACTTGGTGCACCAACTTCAGCGTCTTTTGCACAGTGTAACTAAACATGAGCTTTCGATTTTTTGCACCGAAAATTTTGTCTTCCTGCTCGCTGGCCGAATTGCTTGTTTTGTCGTAGAAACTCTAACGTTAATTGCAAACAATTTTTTAAACTATTTTTAACTTTATTTGGTGTTTTAAGTCTTCCTGCATTTTACAATTTTTAATGAAGATTGAGTTTTTGTGTATTTTTCCTTGCCGCGAAGTGCGAACTGAATTAATTGAATGAGAAATATACCTGTAATGAAATTCAAGGAAATTGGTTTAAATGAAGTGCAGCAAAAAATGTGTATAATTTAATAGGCCGTGCAAGTGATTGAAAACAATCGTCTGAAACGTTTGAACTCGATCAACACTATTGGTTCTGACTATTAAATCTTTCGGAGCTGATAACCTGCAAAATTAATGATGCGCCATAGGAATTCTCGTAGGAAAATAATACTTTCTGCTAAAGAAAATAAAATATATTTCTTCACGTTGCAGTAACGCAACAATCATCTGGAAAGCGTGTCGAATGCTACCCTTAGATTAGTTATTAGCTTTCACAAATTATGATAAAATAATCCTCCATAAATTCACTTAATATTAAGTTCATTGAATTAAAAATCAATATATTAAATACATAGTTCTAAAATAAATTCAAATTATAATACGTGAGTCACATGATGAATAATGCTGTAGCAATAAATAACTGTAAAACTGAAAATATTCATCTATATCGGGAATTACCCACAACTGAAGTCGAAATTAGCGGTATCATGGAAAATCTATCAAAAACAGTTCAAAGTGGTTTGTCTCTAAGAATAGTGCTTAAAATGGAAAAATTTTTTGAACCTTTGTCTCACCAGAAATTTACATCTTTGGCATTTAAAAGAATATTCCTTTCTCCTTATAACATACCGTGCCATAAGGTATACATAGTTACAGTAATATAGGGCTCAGACCAGTAACAATTACATAGGTATAGGACCAAAATGTCGTCAAAATCATCGCCAACTTGGCACTAGCGAGATAGCCATTTACCTTAATGTGAAATGGACGTACCCCTGTAATCCTATTTTTTCGGCGAAGTTTCGTATTTCAAAGGCCTTTCATCTTACAATATACAAGAGACACTACAGTTTAAATATAATTTCACTAAAATTATTTACATATTTAAAGATCTTAAAAATGCATCGAGAAGAAGGATTAAAAGACTGCGAGTATAATTTTGAAGTAGAACTATGTATGGAAGATTTTATTAATTGGCACCGTACTTGCTGAAGAAAACAACAAGTTCTCAGGTACAGTTTTTTCTTAGCACTAATGGTTTAATTTTGCGTTTAGCATATATTAACGCTCAGGCATTTGCACGCTTTTTATAATTAACAGATCAACATCTGGAGATATCTCAATGGCTGTTTCGCAAAACTGTCGAAATTTGAGTTGCAACCGTTCTTTCAGTAGATAAAAGTGTAGTTCATTTTGTCTCCACTCACTTTTTCGTAGTTCTGAAGAAATAATTTTTCTGAAGTTAATGTTATTTTAAAGCCGCAAAATATTTTCGACATTTCAAGTTATAGTCGGCGGGCGGACGGACTAGGTTAAATTCTTTCGCATTGATGAAGGTGGTCCACCAACCATAAATAGGGCATTTATATTCCCTACAGATTTCGTTAAAATTACTCAAGTTGTTATTACTTATTTTACACAATAACTCTGTAACTGCTCCTTTACTTATGCGAATCAATGCATATAATCATCTGAAATGGAATCAATCAATTTTAAATGTACAATGAATCTGTTTGTAGCGTTGCAGTGAACCAAGTAGTTGAGACCGCTGAATACTGGGAGTTCGATCTCAGCCGAACGTTTTAGCTGCATTGTTGGTTTTATTGGTTTTCCCAATGCGAACTAGTTCCTCATAGAAAAGCCTCAACAAAGGCCATCCATGTCCCTAGGCAGATAACCCTTGCGTGCTTTGCCGTGTTCACATAATCTAACCGTTTGCTCAAGCCCATTAACACAGAATAAAAAGCAGTTGCTACGAACATAGCAAACAGTCACCTTAGCTTAGCTGCAAGTGAAACAAATTCTCTCACCATACTTCGAAAGGCTCAAAGACTCAAACTGACATTCACACCCATACATGGTTTTATATGCTCAAGGAACGCACTCTTGAAGCTAATTCAAAAACTTCTTCTCCTCCTCCCCCTTAAAGAAAAAAAGAAAAAAGAGAAAAAGAATCCGACACTAAACTTCAAAAATCAATAATCAAACTATGCATTAAAAAGAAGAAGAGGAGGACAAAAATAAAAGTATTACAAGTTTGCACACACAACAACGATCAGATCTGAAGTGTTGCCTTGCAGGCATGCGGTAAGAATCTTTGAAGGGGGGTTGGAAGAAAAAACGCAACTCGCCTTGGGAGATTTTAAAACTTCTCGAAACAAATCTTCGACCACAGAACGCCAAAATGAAATTTAGAGACCTTTACTGCGTTAAAAATTATTCTACCTTAGAGGATTTATTTCTACACGCAGTTTTGTTTTTACGTCTATTTAAGAAAATAAATAAATAAATAAAATACTGTTCTTGTTACAGAGAAAAACTAGCAGTCAGAAACGAGGAAGAAATGGAAGATCATACGCAGTGTTTCAAGAAGGCGATATCATTGTAAATGTAAAAAAAAAAAAAATAGAGAATTACAGAAATGAAAAATATAACGAAAAACAATACAGCGGCATAACTATTAATTAACAATACCAGTAATTAAGCGAAACCGCACCCCATTCTGATATTTGAAAAACCTGGACAATGAAGGTGTCCTTTTCTCTGCAAGGAAATAAGTATCACTTTTGTATTTTTATTTCCGGCTTATCGTAGAGTTCTTCGGCAACGTCTCTATTAATGACACATTTCTGGTATCATAGTCGAAGCTAAGTATCCATTGATAAATAAAATCCAATTAAATCCACTTCTGCACTGATGTCCCGGCATCATTTTGATACATAATCATATTCCTGAGTGATAATATGTAATTCCCATTATTCGAGTCAGTCCTAAAAAAAAACAGGCTCCTTCTTAAATTTTTCAAAATGAGTCTATAAGTTATCCATAATCACTTTGCACTTATTTTACACTATAATATGCTTACACAATGCAATTTGTGTAAGCATATTATAGTGCACAATGCATTTTACACTATAATATGCTTACACAAAAAATTCTAATAAAGAAGTATTTATTACCACCAGAGGTGCTATGAGTCTATTGAATTTTTGCCCGCATCACTTTTGTGTCAGAATCGCTTTTCAAATTGTTGCCATTAAATATTATTGCGGCGTATTACTTTTTTTTTCATATTAAAGAAAGATTGCTATGCATATATATATATATATATATATGTGTTCTTCGCATTGTGGAAAAACAACGGCAGCCAAAGCCACCGAATTTTTAATATACTTAAAGTCCTCCACCGGAACATGGGCACCTTGGGGAAGCTCGTGTTCGGTGAATTTCGAACTTGTTTTGGATTTATTTCATACTTTACCCAAATTTAAAGAATTTTGATTAACAAACTCAGCGATCTGAAAGCGAAGAAGGGCAACACTGTTCGAAATAAAACATTTCTATCCACAGCATGCGGGACTGTTGCCGTTCGGCGAAATATAAGATATTTATCTATCACTTTTAATCCACAAAATCGGCTATTTAAAAGCGATGGATTGTCACTGCCTTAAACAGAATACTTATTATCTCCATGCATCACCATATTACCATTCTGTAAAGTGTAAGATAATTAACTTTCATAATCAATTTTTTTGTAATTGAGTAGCAACCCAAGTGGTTGAAAGGCAATAAACGCAGTTCTTAAAATTATTTTTTTAATTCTTTAATTTGACTGATTAAAATAAAAATGCATTTAAATCATGAAATGTCTAATTAGAAGTATTAAATAGTTTTCTAAGGCAGTGCCACTAGCTGACTCCTTAAAATCATTATTTACTTTTTTTACACAAATCTTCTAGGGGGCTGGTAGTTCGGGCGGCTAGTTTTCAAAGAAATAATATAGCGGAAAATAAATTAATAGCATCTCCTAACACTATAAGGATTTATAAAAATATTTGTTTTTAAGTAATTTGTGATTTTGTGGAAGTGGGAAGGAATGCTTAATAATAAAGCTAAAATGACACCAAAATTATGTTACCTGGAGTGAGTCCGAGAGCAGAATCGTAATCTGAGATGCTCAGCGACAGCATAAAAAAGTCTTATCCTCTGGTACGACGTTAAAATATGAACTCCGCCAGATATAATTTTTTTCTCCTTCTTTTCATGCATTCTGTTTGTTTTATAGTAACAGAAACATTTTATAGCAAAATTAAAAAAATAAATAAATAAATTAAATTAAAAAAACTGTGTGATGCGTAACTTAATATAGCTATTACACAAATTTGGAAACTATCGGATTTTATCGGAATTACCAATTCAAACTATCGATTCGGAAACTATCAATAATCACAGCTATTCACGCGTTAAAAGATTTAAATTGAACATATATATTTAGCCCTGTGTTATCTCCACCCTAATAAAAACTTAAATAAAAGAAATAACGCCTATTTCGAAACGACAGAAACATGTTCCGATATAAAGGGTTGCCATGACGACAAGAAGTTTTCTACTCTATCGGTCCTCTAAGATCCCAGAAGATCGTTGTTATTAGAATTTTCATCTCGAGAAGAGCCCAGAAGGGCAGGTAATTTCCGGTACCTTTTGCACGCCGGATGTGGAAGGGGGATACACGGTGACGTCATTAGCGGGAAAAGTGCCGGCCAATGGGAGGCACCGCCGGCGTCATTTCCGGCAACAGGCTTCCGGCGACACGACTAATGACAGCCACTGTTGTTGCCCGAAAAGATCTCCGAATGGAAAGCAGGAAAGAGATAAGAAGGCAGAACGTCTTAACGGTGGGATGAGGGAGAACATAAAGCTAACGAGCTGGATGAAGGGAAGCCTGAATCGGCAGTTACAATGGCTGCGTTATCATTCACACTACCTAGAGAACTTTAACACGCACATGCTAAAACTAAGAAAGAAAAACTGATACCTAAGACGTAATACTTGGATTTTGGGTGAATCTACACCCAATGGTGAGTTTTTTAATCCCAGCCGAAGATATCGCGAATTAAATTTTTAAAATGTAAAGAATATTTTTTTTTAATGTTCGAGCTCATTGCTATTTTTCTGGACTACAATTCCGCATTGTGACTTCCATGGCTTTTCGTAAAATTTCCAGGGGTACTGATTTCCTTTCCTCTTTCACTTCTTTCCAGAATCGTGGCAGGACTACACTTAGAGAGAGTTCTTTTCGAGAGACCAAAGTCATAATAAAAAAGGTGAAACATCAGGGGGATTCGCAAAAATACGTTGAGAAGGTATATATGCAATACCTCTATCAGTCTTCATTTTTTCAAGGAATGCAGTGGAACATTTTCAAGTATGATTTGTTGCGTTGTTTTCATGAAGTTTCACTCTTTGAACGTAATTGGAATAAAGAAATTTATTTCTTCTCAAAATAGCTGGCGTAAAACTCTCTTGATTGTACATTGAGATTAGTTTAACATTTTTATTTTCACTCTTCTTAATGTTAATTTCACAATGTAAAAGAATCCCCGCGACAAGCATAAATCCCTTACTGAAACTCTGTTTGCACTAACAGAACCACGTTTATACTTTTTTTATTTTCATTTTCAATCATAAACAGACCTTTTTTGTTGCAATGGTTTAGGTAAAACCATGCTTCAGCAAGGATCACAACAAATTTTCATTTATCTCTTGCTAAATAGTTTTCATACGGTGTTCCACAAAATATACTCGTTGAGCGTCATGCCCCTACGACAGCTGGCGAACATTATGTTTTTTAGCTTTTTAAAGCTGTAAATCTTGGTTTATTATTTTATTTATTGTTGCTACAGATGTGTTTAAAGTCTTTACAACTGATTTCTGCATGGGCGGATTTTATCTTGTTACCAACGATTTATCTTAAGAAACATTAGAAACAATACGTACCTATTTCGGGTATTCGTTCAGAGTCTTCTTCGTATGTAGAAGTAATAACTGGAAGTTTTCCCAATTACAATTACTAACGTTGCTTATTTTGCCCATAGAAAATTTAATATAGTGCATTTTACAACGTTTCTGATGTATGGAATGAGAATATTTCACTTTAGAAAGCGCAAAAATATAGCCTTCAAGCCAGAGATTGTTCACATATGACATTTTGAAAGAAAAATAAATTTAAAAGTAGCAGACGGTACTTCTCATTTCGAATAATAAGCTGTTGCCAGAAATTTTTATTCCAAAACATGTGCGTTTTTAATTCTTTACAGAAATCGTTCTAAAAATGTGTAAATACCCTCTGTGAATACATAGTGAAACTCGCTATTTGCTAGCAGACTAATAGGCGAAATCGTGTTTGCATATTTTCAACACAGACATACACACATACACGCAAGAACTTAAAATGAAGCAGTTTTCAATTTCCGATGCCTGAGCGACAAGGAAAGTCGAGGCTAAAGAAAAAAGTGGTGAAAGCCAACACGTAACAGATTTGACTGAGTTTATTTATTGGCCACCTTTTTCAGCAACACGCGTCAAACACGATTGGTAAAAGAGATAGCAGTGTCGGAATATTCCATGCACTTTAAGTCACTCGTTCTCCCTTCCCGCTGGCAGCTACCGTTTCAGTTGCCGCGAAGGTACACTCGTTTTAAAATCAAGGAAAGCAATATATTAAGCTTTCGTTTTTAGCCAGATGCACCGCATCAACCTTAAAGATGATGATGATGCCATATGCAGTCACAAAAATATGCGACAACCCGTTAATGTCTGCATTAAGATGGGCAAGAACAAGCCTTCCTACACGCATTATTAAGGAGGAGAAAAATCTCTGAAAGAAATATTACGCAAATTTCTTAGTTCAGATGCATGTTTGATAAAAATGAAAGTGTGAGTTTACTCGCAGTATCTTTATAAAAAACTTGCAATCCTAGACTGAACAGATAACACAATCGGAAAACAAAGACAAATTATTATCTTTCGACTGCGTTCATACAGTGACTTAAATAAATTTAATGGGCTGGTCACCTAATCAAAATGCCCAAAAATAGAAATACCAAAAAATATTCACGTACAAGCCAATAGGCACTCGAAAGGGAGCGTGAATGAAACTCAGATGGCTAAACTGCTAGGAAAAATACGAGTCTAATTAAAAGTTCATTAACTTGATGACTAACATAAAGCGTAAAAATTGCTTGGAATGAAAATTTAACAAAAGCCAAGGCCCATCTTGGGCTGTCGAATCACTGAAGAAGAAGAAAATGTTTTCAAGCACATTTATCAAAATTCACATGCAATAGCTTTAGAGATTCACGGTCGAGGCCACAGTCATTCGGATAGATGTTTAGACGCATTAGATTATGCCAAAGTACTACTAGAACTATCTGAAGGAATGGATGTCTTCGTGGAGGACCTTTTACGGGAAATTGTTTGTCTTCACGAAGATGACGCAGAAAAATGGCTTAAAAGTGAAAACATAGCGGGAAAAATAGAATGCAAGGAGGAAAACGGTGGTCGTAGAAAATATCGTGGAAGAAAAGAAAGCTAGAATAAAACATTGCAGTTCAACCTCGTAGAAAATATCGTGGTTAAAATAAAGCACCTATGAAGCATCGCATGATGATAATATCGTAAACTTGTATTTTCTGACCAAAAAACAATTTAAGCGAATTTTTGCGATTTAATAAATTTAAGCGAATTGATTTATGAGCACAAGAAGAGATAAATAGCATTTTTACTCCTACATTTCGTATTTTTCTATTAACTAATCCCGTTTTTCCTAAAAAAGCAGGATAGAAACTTAAACAATTAAAACCAGGAAATTACGAAAAATGAATGCTATGTATAGCAATTAACAGAATCTTAAATTTACCAACTTCTTCTTTCTCATAAATATATGTTAATAGGTATTTATAAAAGACATTAATTAAATATTAGATTCCAATAGTTAACAGAATTTCAAACTTATGTTGCTAAGCTTAAAATTCTATTATCTACTGTTCGAAACATTAATGTTTACTAATTAACTTCCTGATTTTTCGGTAAATATGTGTTACTTAATACAAAGATATAAAATAAAGAGGTAAAAATGCTTCTTATCTTTTCTTGTGCCAACAAATCATTCCACGAAAATTCAGCCAATTATTTTGTAGTCAGAAAATGCATGCCTGCAATGCTACGATCTTTTCCTACGATGTTTTGTAGGGCTAAGTATTACCTCGCGACCTCTTCTCAGCGATGCTTCTGCCCGTGATAACGGAAAATAACGTGGGCAAATCATGAAAATTTGAATCCAGAGTTGACTTGGTGGTCTACTTAATCTATTCGGCTTCCGAAGGTAATAATAATAAAACTAATAACATGGGCGCTGTCTGGCATTCCTAAAGCTCGTTCTATAACCACAAACGATTGGGCACAAGGAAAAAACACATATGGCTACCGCAGGCATAACTGGAAGCACACTCGATGCGTGTTCGAGAGGTCCGGAGTTCGAATCCCGACGAGTGCTGTTTTCTCACGTCTCATGCTTCTTTGTTTCAAACAAAACAAAGCAAAGTAACACAAAAAATGAATGACCCTACAAGTGGCACCCGAACTAAAAGGTGGTGGACGATAATTCACCACCTCCATGATTTGGCGATTGGGTCCCTTGATCCCCATTGGCCTTTTAAAAGGGGAAGTATAAAAGGAACATTCTCCCTCCTTTCTGCATGCGTTCGCGGTGTAAATGGAAGCATCCTCCACGCGTATTCGAGTTCGAGTTCTGGCGAGGCCATTCATCCAGAGTTCGAGTCCTGGCGAGGCCATTACACCTTTTTCAAGTCTCCTGCTTCTAATGATTATACAAGGAGGACCCTCTGCAAATCTGTGATGAATTCCAATCTTAGAAGTATATTCTTCAGCACCGAATTATGAATTCCCGTTATCTGCAATGGCCATTTGCTATAATAAACTTGGCGCCGCTATCACAGAATACATTGATGATTCGATTTTTTAAACATTAAATTTTTCTCAGGAAGATTAAATTTTCCTCTCAACGAAGGTCAATTCACTCTCAGGACTAATTACTTCTCGACACACAGACATTCCAAAACTCATCTCTCTCTCTCTAAAAATGAGGGAACTTTTATCTGAGAGATCTCCCTGACGTCACAAATCCGAGATTTCTGAAAGCCACTCGATGTAGGAAACAAAGTCCTCAGTTCTCATTTAAATGTATTCATGGAATAGTTTAGTCTATTCAGACGGACAGAGATAATTGGTTAAGTGGAAAGGATATCAGTATTTGCATTTTTATAACTTCGCCGCCGTGAGGTTTATTAAATTTTCAATTTAGGGCATTCGTATTTCTCCAGCGATAATCTTTATAATATAATGTACCACTTCAAACACGCATCTCTATTAGTTCATGCAATAAGTTCTTCTTTTCTTTGACTAAAATATCTTCAGAGAAATTAATTAAAATGTCACGCATGGATTGGAAAGAGAGTACGTTAGTTCTAACGTGTACTAAATAGTACTTCATTTATTAATTCACGAAGCTAAACTGCAGCTGATGATTTATTGCCCGCGCGTGCATTAATTACAGAAATGAAAACCAAAAGAATGACACTAATACACCCGAATAAGAAACTCTCGTAAGTTTAATTAAATGATACAGCAGTCTGCACTCTAATGATATTTTACTCGCCTGACAAATTTCAAAGATATGCATAAAAAATTACTCCCTCCGCATCGAAATGACTGCCTGGTTTTTAAATTTGTATTGGATTAAGGACACAGAAGCGGGAAGAGTGGTTTTAAATACATTACCTTTCACTTTCATAACACATAACTTTGATATTATACTCGTAAGTCGATTTATTTTCATTCTTTTACAACAGAGATATGGGGAGGAAACACATTTTATGGTCTGAAGAACTCCTGTAGAGTCGAAAATAAAAGCCTTAAACACGGTATTATAGCGGCTATCGGTAAAAAACATGATATATCGGCAAAACGGTTTCTTATGCCAACGAATCACACTACGCTGTGATACAGACGAACCCGTTAATATAAAGATGTATAGCGTTCGTTGACGCAAAAGATGTGGAGAGATTTTGGAAAGTATCAGGAATATCCCACTTTGCAAACGCGCTTTATTAAGAAGTGTTGCTGCTCCAGTAGGAGGGCCACTGGCAATGACGCAGAACGCATATTAAAGCGTGTTTCAAGTACCACAGAACCTGTATTTTAAGATGAAAACACATGAAAAAGGCAGCCATTAATACGATCCATGAAGCAATAAACAATAAAAAAAAATAAATAACACGTAACGTATGTATAAAATAAAAGTTAAATAATTGTTTATTGTACACAAGTAGCAGTATAATAAATTATACTTAAACTTTGAAATTAGTAACAGAGCAAGACAGAACACTGTTTTTCAAAATGGAACAGAAGACAAATATGTTTTTAATTCAGGAATCGTCTGATTACCGTGCTATCGATATACGTTAGGATATTAAATATTTACTCTCGTGAACCAAAATAGAAGATCTGAAAGATTTCCCAACTTTTTCAGATATAACGGTTGCGACGGTTGATTAATCGATAAATGCTAGGTTATTTGAATACAGTAAAGCACAAGAGGGCTATATCTGTCTAAGGGAACAGATGTATTCGCGAAGAACTTTTTAAGGGAAACTTGTTCACGCTCACGTTAAATATAATTAACCGATAATATCAATCAAAACGTATGTGTTAATGTGTACTAGATGTGCATACATTTCAAATTACTGAACCTTCAATGGAATGCTGCATCAACTACAATCACAGTTTTAAGGAAAACTGAAAACACAAAAATACTCATCCATTTGCCCCCCCCCCTTTAGTCCTGAGGGGCTTTGTGTCTGAAGGACTATTGTTTTCGTTTTCCGATTTTGCATCGGAAACATTAAATGTCGGTTCACTTTTCAAACTGTTGCCACCAAATATTGTAGTCCCGTATTATATTTAAAGAAATTAAATAATGAAGAATCTGCATAAATGTATGTACGTTTCTCGCATTGTAATGAAACGACGGTACCTAGAACCATCGAATTTTGAACCACGTAATCCTGCTGCGAATATGGGCATGTGGAAGCCCAGATTTGAAATTTGTTTTATTATCGACTTCATATTTTGTAAAACTTCAACGAATTTTTTATTAACAAACTCAAGGCTTTCAAAGCGAGCAACGGCAACGTTGTACAGAAAAAACATTTTATCTCCAGCGCGTGAGACTGTGTATAGGAAATTCTAAAGGTACGCTCAGTTTAAAATTATTTTGCGATATTGTTCTTTAACTGAATTTTATGGTTTAAGTGCGAAAAACATGATATTTAATAAATAGGTCACACAAAATGTTAAAAAAACGCCCCTTTGGACGTAATTTAACATCTAAAACATTTCAGAATTTGATCTCAGGAAAATTCATAATTGGAAGTAATATCATGATTACACTACATTAAAGAGAAGTACCAAATGGTTAGTGCATATTTGATTGATTCAAAAGAATTGCAAAAATTATGATTATCCTATCTCAGGAAAATGGTGTAAGGTGGTAAATATTTAAAATATCTTAAGAGTGGAAATGTATTTCCACTTTTTAAGATATTTTAAATATATTTGTAAGATCGTTTACGGCGATATGATCATTTTACTCTGAAACGAGAGGCGGATAAAGAAGGATGACATTTATAAGCAATTTAATGTTTATATGTAATGAACCTCTATAAAATGTTATATGTACTTTCTCAGATTTTAGTTTTTGAAAAACTAATCTCACTTCTATCCTTTCAGTAACAAATGAGCCACTTTCTTTACAAACAGGTATTACAGCTCATTTTTCCTTCAAAACCGATTATGCAAGTTCTGTCGGAAGCTTTCCCGCGCTGAAGTTAAACGATCCCAAACGCATGGACGAGGTTTTTTCACCCAAGTGTTCACCAAATACACAGCTTTGAAAGAATACCTTCCACTTGTGTTTAGCATATCCAATTACTTGTTTCTACGTGCCTTTTTTGACGATTGAAGATGCTTCTAATTTTGGAAACCTTGCTCGAGTTCAAACCGAAAAATTTCGGAACCTGTCCTTTCACATTCATTTCAGTTAAGAAAATTAACGCCACTGTACGAAGAGGTTTCTCGGACTGCATAGTAAGTTCTTATTCAGCAATTTAAAATGCTGATATTTTATTAATTTAAGCATGCTTAGTTTAAATTGACAGCTCAGACTTGATTGACAGCAGCTCAGACAGCATTGACTAAGATTTCGTTTTTACTTTTTTCACAGATATCAATATATGAAAGATTAGAACGAAGATGTGTACGAGTCAGCTCTTTTCTAATTTTAAGTCTGACTACTCGGAAGTTTTCATAATTTATATCAATAACGTTTTCGGAAATTTTTGTGTATAGTTTCAATAGGTTTTCTTTCAGTTTACTACGATTTAGAATTTTGTATATTTTAATTTTGTTTTTTAATTTATTATATTTCCTAGGCTTGTAGTTCAAAGAGAGGGGAACGACAAGTACAGGAGATCTTCGACAAAGTAAGAATATTTGAGAAATAATTTTTCAAACAAGAAATTAATTTGCAGCGGTTTTGAGTCTTACAATATCGAGATGAACGAAACATGTTGTTCGGCACTCATTCATCATCCCGGTTTAATGTTTTAAATACTTACCCCTTGACAAGTTCTGTTTGAAACATTAAGCAAGGATGATTAACTTATTTTTTAGTTCACTTTTTAATCTAAAAGTGTACACTATTTAGATTTTCATCTCTCCTAACAAAATTTCGGTCTCTAATTTAGGCTACAAATATTTTCACTTTTAATTTACGGAAGCCATAAACAGACCCTACACTTTTTTTCCTCAGACAGGATACTCAATGAAAAAAAATAATTTCTTTTTGAACTCAAGCTT
>KK115505.1:46507-61885 GCA_000611955.2 Stegodyphus mimosarum
CGTGAATCAAAAGAAAAAAAATTACAAACCACCCACACTAGTTGACTAGTGTTTATTTTAACTAAAAATATAAAAATGGACTTAGTTATGCTTCAAAATTAATCAGAAGCCTCGTGTGTGGGCTGCCGATATTCTAAATGAAGTATAAACAGATCCCCTCAAGGACTGAACGTAAATGCTATAATTCTTTTTTTTTTTTTAAATACTGCGCCGGTTTTAAAATTCAACATATAGTCAAGTGGTGATCATATGTCAAAGAAGATGACGTGCAAAGTTTTTCAAAACTAAACAGTTTTCTAATGGAAAATGAATCGAATCTAGACGACAGTGTTAAAAATTATATAATATAACCCCTTTTTCAATTGAAGAAAACTATAATAGAATATTTTCCAGAAGAATAAATTAAGTACTGCTGGATAAAAGTCCCGTTTAAGTTCTACGATGAATCAGAAGCCTTACCAATGAAGGAAAGGGAACTTATGAATATGTCAGCAGATTACTTCATTAAAAATCCAAGTTCAAGCACGAGCAACTCCTAAATATTTGTTTGCAAATTAATGTAAAGTACCCCAAAAATTGTCACTCAGCTATAAACATATTAATGGCATTCGGAACAACATATTTAAACGAAAAATCTTTTGCAAAGTAGTATGTAGCAACAAAAACAAAATATAGAAACAAAACAGGCAAATCAACAACCTTGTATTCGGCGTAGATTTTGCAAAATCCAATCGATTTCGAGGGCAAAACGGGTCCCCCTTCATCAGGAGCAAAAAATTGCCTATTTTCCACGTCGGCGAGTTTCCCTTGCGTCTTGACATAGAAACAAATTAAATGCAAGTACAGATAATTCAATACAGATAGACTTCGGCAGTCCATATAAAAAAATGCCAACATACCCCTATCACTAAATATAATGCAAGAGCAGGTGACACTAGGAACATAAGTTAATGCTATTCATGAGTTACTAATTTTATGTTAAAATTTTTATTAGAAAATACAATACATTTCTTTAGTTGTCTTTACATAAAATATCTATAACATGCTTTAAGCATTATTCTAAGGTATATATTTCTAAAGGTGGGATGGAGTTTCCCGAAAAAAAAAAAAAACTAACATTTCTAAGGGTTTCATGAGTCCAGAAAGTTTGAAGACCACTGATCTATACGATCCAAATTTTTAGTACCACAATATGTATAAAAATCAGCTTTGAAAATCTGAAATCTAATGTGGCCAACACATGATCTCCAGGCAATTCCATATTCTAAATTCTATGTCTCTATCTTTGTATTTACGTTTCTATCTGGAGGTACTTCGTAAGTTTCACTTCAGGTTGATCGCTCGTGAACAAAATCTAATTTATTATTTCAATAAATAGAAAGGTCTCAAATGTGAAATTTCAGATTATATTTTATAAGGTACAAACGACCACATGTGAAATCTTGGTTTTCGAAATTTACATCGCCAAACGTTGCTCCTTATTATTTTTCATCAAAAACTGTCTTTTATATGTTATGGTTTATATGTGCAGCCACACGTTATGTTGATTACCACAAAACTGTTACGGGCTTCAAGTAAATCATTATCTCCGGCCGAACAATTTACCCCAAATCTAATCAACTCTTTAATGGAATGGAGAAATCGTAAATAGCGAAAAGAGAAATGCTTTAGGATTTCATATAAAGAGTTAACATAAACGAGAAAATCCTCGCACATCACGACAAAAATAGTAAAAACGTGTTTGGGGACCCTAAATCATGTTTATTCACTGAAAACTTACAAAAAGCATTAGCTACGATGGCATTACCTCCCTTGCATATGTATATAGATTGGCGGAAGGTAAAAACTAAACGTCATGCACATGCTAGCTACCATGACCTTTGACGTCACCACACATTCGGTCTTTGTGAGTTTGGTAAGTTATTGTTTATAATTCGACTGTTGGTCATTTTATTATATATATTAGTTTTAAAGATAAATATTAAAACTATACTGATAATTTTCCACTGTATAAATCTGCACTTTTTTCTTTTAACTAATTCTCGGTTATTGTTATTAAGCTAATGTTTTCACGTTGTTCGGTGCTTCCTCACCCTTCGGTTGTTGACACTGTTGAACTAATTATTTTGGGTAATAAATTAAAACTCTTAAGCTTTAACATTCTCGTCAGAGTCGGTATGCGGGTGTGGAAAATAAATTTTAAGTCTCACGTTTCTCTCAGTACTTGACTAGCAGTAATGCATCATAAATCCTGCTTCTAGATCAGTGCATCTCAACTTTTTTTGCCCTATGCTCTCTTTTCACCTTTGCTAGACGATCGTTCTCATCCCCTCCCTTACTTTCGTTCGTTCTCATCCCCTCCCTTACTTTCGTTCGTTCTCATCCCCTCCCAACACTAAAAAAATACATTTATTTAAATTCAGAATACATTTTAATGCGTTTTATAAATTAAAGAGGAAAAGAAAAAAAGTGACAATAAATACCGAAATCTGAATAAAAGTAGTTTTTCACATTAAAAACTAAAACTAAGTATTCAGAAGGTAAATAAAAGACTGGCCGCGTACCCCCATGAAATCATGAGAGACCGCATTCCACCCCCCCCCCGCCCCCGTTTGAGAATTTCTGCTTTAGATCGTTTAGTTCCGAGCTTCCGATCATTTAGTTTAATTCCGAGCTATGACCGTGCCTAGGTATCTACTAGAACACAAATTCATGTTATTTGAAAACTAGATATCTCGTTCAAGGTGAAAAAAAGGGAGGAAATTACGATTATCAATCTGGAAGTTGCTATAGAACTTAAGATAATATCATGTTTTTATTTGGCAGCTTTATAAAATTCTATAGGAATTTCATAAAGCTTTTATAGAACTAGATGCTATAAAATTGTTGCTTTAAAAAATCAGTGAAGCCTTTATAGAAATAACTGCAAAATGTTTAAACTGTAATCATAAAGAGGGGAAAGTCTTCCACCCCCTTCCCCGATATACTGCATCGGATATAGAAGAGCAAAAATGAGGATTTTCTTCATAAGTGTTGTATCATTCTCGAATGAAAGTTTTTTCCGCCTTTTTTTCCTTTTTCGTCTAGCACAGGGATTCTCAAGCAACGAGGAAATTTCGTAGTTTCGGGGGGGTGATATAGTCTGTCTTTTATTTAAGCGTTAAGTTTTTAGTTTTAGTTTATGAATACAAAAAACTAATTTTATTCACGTTTTGGTATCTACCAGCATTTTCTATAGTGTCTGTTGTTTAATTTTTAAAACATGTTAGAAAATAATGTAAATCTAAATAAATTTATAAATGTATTTTTCAAGTTTTGGAAAGGAGGGGTGAATGACCTTCTAGCAATGGCGAAAGGGGTGGATGGGGCAAAAAAGTGTAAAAATCACTGCTCTACAACCTAATGTTCTTTAGCTTCTAAATTTATGTAACAATTTTTGAAATTTGTCCTAGAGCAGAGGTGGGGAAAAGCCGACCCGCGGGCCGGATCCAGGCCTTTTGCTTACTTTATCCGGCCCGTTGAAAAATCCAGCATGCAATTTTTTTAATCTCTTATATGCCGTAACATAATCTTAAAATATATCTTATTTAATCTGTTATATATATGTCTTATTTCTTAATAATATATATATATATTATTTTATTGTAATAATTAAATTATTTATTTGTAGGCCTTTATAAAATGAGTCAATCTAAAAAAAGAAAAGTTGATTTGGAGTGCAGAAATTTCAATGAAGCATTAACAGTAAAATACTTTTTTACAAACATTGATAAGAAAGCAATTTGTTTAGCTTGCCAGGAAAGAATTGCTGTTTTCAAGGAATACGATTTAAACAGGTGTTTTAAATCAAAACATCCAAAATATGCATCACTTTCTTTAAAAGAACTTCAAAGTGCAGCAGAAAAATGACAAAAAACTTGAATAAGCAACAAAATATTTGTACCAAACAAAGTAATATCGAGAAATCTACCACAAAAGCAAGTTATGCTGTTGCACACAAAATTACTAATTCTGTAAATCTTTTACTGAAGCAGAATTTGTTAAACAATGCATGAATGTGTCAGAGATATGTTGTCTTGAAAAGAAACATATTTTTGAAAATGCAAACCTTTCGAGAAGAACAATAGTACGACGGATCGAAAATATTGCAGAAAATTTACTTGACCAGCTAAGAATAAAAATTGCTGATTTTACATTTTGTTCTCTGGCTTTGGATGAGTCCTGCGATATTACTGACACAAGTCAATTATTAATATTTATCCGAGGTATTAACAAGAAATGTGAAATTAGCGAGGAACTTCTTAGTGTGCATCCAATGAAAGATACAACTACCGGTGAAGACTTCTTTATCGCTGTTGAAGAGTGTTTAGTTAAAGTAAATTTAACTTGGAACAAAATAGTAAGCATCACTACGGATGGCTGTCCTAGTTTCACAGGGACAAATGTGGGTTTACTAAAACAAATCAGCGACAAAGTAAAAGAGTTGCAGCCAGAACAGGATAAATTATTTTTACACTGCATTATTCATCAAGAAGTGTTATGTAGAAAAGTCTTGAAATTGAATCACGTCGTTACTGTTGTGACAAAAGTTGTAAATTTTATCCGGGGACGTGCCTTAAATCATCGACAGTTTGTTGAATTTTTGAAAGAAATTGAAAGTGACTTTTACGAAATTTCTTATTACACTGAAGTGCGATGGCTTAGCATCGGTAACGTTTTGGACAGGTTTCAATATTTACTTGATGAAATAGCATCCTTCTTGTCGATAAAAAAAAACTAAATGATTTTCCTGAATTGCAAAATGAGGCATGGCTAAACGATTTCTCGTTTGCAGTAGATATTGTAAAATATTTGAATGAACTAAATATAAATCTACAAGGGAAAAACCAATTCGCTTTCAATAGGCATTCAAACGTCAAAGCATTTATGATAAAACTCAATTTATTTGCTAAAAACGTTAATAAGAAATTACTAAATCATTTCCCTTCATTACAATCACGACGAGAATCATTGAAAAATACCGATTTTCTTAAATATAGTGCAATAACACAAGACCTGCATTCTGACTTCCAAAGAAGATTTCAAGATTTCAAAGCTATTGAAAAACCTTTATCATTAATTACTCAGCCTTTAAATTTTGACATGCAAGAAGCTCCTGTTGAAATTCAACTAGAACTAATTGACTTACAGTCAAATAATTTACTAAAAGAAAATTTTCACTCAAACGAGTTGAGTGTTTTCTACGGTACTTTGAATACAGAACATTTCAAACATTTTTTGAACTATGTTCAAAAATACCTAGTTTTAATTGGTTCAAAATATATTTATTTGTGAAAGAACTTTTTCGTTAACGATTTACACGAAAAATAAATATCGATCACAAATTACTGACGAAAATCTACACTCGGTATTAAGGATTGCTACAAGTGATTTGGATCCAAATTTTGAGGAAATATATCAAATGAATATTCCAGATTTCACGTTTCGCATTAACTAAAACTGTTCTATTTTAACGTTTGATGTTTGTCTTTTCTTTTTATAATTCTATTTACTATTATATTTACAAAATGTAATATAAATATAAAAATGTAATAACTACAATCAAAATAAAATAATTTGTATCGTTAAGATATAAATAAATAAATATCAAAATAAAATCTTTCATTAACTGATTTATTTAATGACCATTAATTTAATATAATGGATCATATTTCTTTAAAAATTACGTGACATATTTTAGTGGGCACAAATTGTTCGCATATACACCTAAGTAAGACAATTTATTATTACTATTATCTGTTATTAACTGTCAAATTTCTCTGTCCAAATGCTTTAAAATGATACTTATAGTGTTTTTGTCAAAAAAATTTCTTAGGCAGTGAAAAAACTCCACCCAAAACATTCGCGTTTGCACAGCGTACGCGGTATAGTCCTCCGGCCCGGGAGACATTTTGAATATTTCATTTTGGCCCGCGCTTAAAAGTATTTGCCCACCCCTGTCCTAGAGTGTCACTTGCATAATACAAAAAATAAATCTTGTAAAAGTGCAAATCCAATTGAAATTGGAAAATTAGTTAAAAGATTAAATTTAAGTAGTTAATTATAAGAAAATTTAATTTCTGAAATTAATTATATTAATTATTGTAGATACAATCCCTGCCAAATGAAATGCTTTTTAAATTTTAATTAAACTTAACTGTTATTTAAAATGTACATATTTTTTTTACAGAAATGTTTTTTTAAATCAAACTGATATAGAAATCTTTCATAAGAGGGGGGAAAATCGCACTTATTCAAAAAAAAAAGTTTTTCTCCCTTCCATGTCATAGGACATTTCAAAATTGAGGTACAAAATTCTATTCAATAAAAGAAAATTCATTATTTTTAATCCATGAGAAATTGCTGATTTTAAAGCGCCTTTAAACATTAAAGCTCCTATATGATCATTTGTAAAAAATCAAAAGTTGTTTAGAATTCTTCAGATTACGGTGGAATTTTCTACAACACATATCTGATCTTTTTCGTAGAATTCCATTAGTTGATTCTACATACATTATGCAGGACTCTATACATAGGACTTCTACGTAAAATCTCTGTACAAATCTCTACAAAATAGCTACAAGTATCTCTATAGAATCTTAGATTTTATTAATCTTTAGTGCAATTTAATTATGGGTATATAATACACAACAACACAGTCAACATCTGCGTCTTCGTTTAATGCAACTCAGATTGATTTTCCGTAAGTTATGTTTTGTTTTTGTGAACAAGGGTATAAATTAACTGTTATTGTTTTAATTTTTTTTAATCTTAAATTTTTAAAAATTGGAACTTGCCTTCTACAGGACCGGAAACAGTGGATTAATTTCAAAATTAGGATGCCTACCATTTAAAAAATAAATAAATAAATAATTGAAAAAAGAACTGAAAGTTTTCAGAATTTATATTACGCCTAAACGGGCGTTTGTTTCATTTACAGACACATACACGTTTCGAGAGCATTTGAGCTAACGCCACTTTGGGCTGAAAATTTTTAAAAACAGTATATCTTTAGAATTTCCGATTGAGAGCATCTCGCGCTGGAGTTAAAAATGTTTTATTCCGTAAAGTGCTCGCTTTGAAATCATTGACTTTTTTAATCAAAAATTCATTAAAGTTTTACAAAATATGAAATAGACAATAAAACAAATTCAGGTTTCCATGTGCGTATATTCGGATGGAGGGCTACGTTATTCAAAATTTTATGGTTTTATGTACCGCTGTTTTTTTACAATGCAAGAAACATACATATGTTCATGCAAATTCTTTATTTTTCAATTTCTTTAAATATAATACAAGGCGATAATATCTCGTGGCAACAATTTGAAAAGCTATTTAACACAAAATCCCGTTTTGAGACTAATAGCCCTAATAGTGTGCATTATTTGACACGATATTTTGTCCACTGACTATTGGAGATAAAACAGTGACAAACTGGAACAAGTCACTGCGGCGGGAAGTCTCTACTTATAGTTATACTATACAAAACTTTTGGTAGAATAAAATAGTGAAAATGGACAAAAGCCTTTTTACGAAGCGGATCGAATGCTGGTTTTCTATTAAATAAAGAAGCGTCAGTTCCTTCAGAACTTCGTAGCTTATTTTGAGCATGGCAAAGTACTCAAGATTTACTTGCCTAAGGGGAGGGATGCTTTCGTGAAGAACTCTCTAAAGGAAACTGGTCGGTATCCAAATTGCACAATTTAACCACAAAAATGGCTACCCAGCCAAACTGCACGCACGGAATTAAAACCGCGTCAAACTACCAGTGTTCAGTGATTTTACCACTCGGTTCCTGATAGGTCCCGCAGAAACGAACTCCGCCAGCTTTCATAGTTTGATGGTAGCCAATTTATATGGTGGACAGGATAATACGTAAGTATCGAATCTTTTTACGCAACGCTATAGAAGTTATATCTAAAATTTTATAGAATTCTATAGAAGATCTTACATCTAGTTTGTAGAGTCATTAGCATTTTTGTTGAAGCGGGAAGGATGAAAAATGTGCAACACCTTCGCCGGGAATCGAACCACGGACCTCTGCAATACGCTCCCAGCGTGCTGACCACTACACTACGAAGGCATGCGAAGAAGGCGGGAAAAATACCTTATATACTCCCCCTTTCAAAGGGCGACTGGGGATTAGGGAACCCAATCGCCAAATCCCGGTGGTGGAGAATCATCATCCACCATCTTTTTTAAGTTCGGGCACGGAAGCAGATGTGAAAAATGTGCAATGCTACCGCCGGGACTCGAACCACGGACTCTGGAATAGGCGCCCAGCGCGCTAACCACTACACCACGAAGGTATGCGAAGAAGGCGGGAGAAATACCTTTAAGTTTACAGATAATTACATCATAATTCTACATAAGTTTATCCCTGGACTTTTTTTGAAATTCTATTAGACATTTTCGCAAGGGTAACCTGATAGCCTTCGTGTGCTTACCGAAATCAAAATAAACCAATGCAAAAAGCTAGAAACTAATTTTTATGAGTAATATGAGATATAAATAATATTAAATAATAAATATTAATAGTCATCGCTGGAAAATATTAAGAAAATGTATGAAATGCTTTTAACTAATTCATTATTCACTAATTTCCTACTGCTCATTTTGATTACTTCTTCTGTAATGCTGGAGGTAATGAAAAATCTCACACTGTGGATTCAAAAAATTGAAAACCCGTCCGCCATTGTGTCCATGAACTGGATTTTCAGCCAAATTAAAACAACTATATCCGAGAGAGCTTTTCTGATATTAATAAATATTGAATTTAAATTAACAGTTTCACGTTGCTCCAGAATTCGAGAACAACGGTAACAAAGAATTCAAAAGACATACTATTAATTATTCGGTTCTTAAAGGTAACCTGAAAATAAGCTTCACTCCCTCCTTTCAACCGAATAAAAGGCTACAAAATTACTTCCAGGTAGTAAATAGCTCGAAAGCCGAAACACTACACTGAGTGCCAGACAAAGCGACAGCATATCAAGCCTGAATGTATCAATTATGTTTTAACAAGAAAATATTTCAACATCGCGTCTGAGGCTGCGGTTCACGTTTGCAGTCACGGATTTGACGATTATTTTGCTACCTTTAAAAGAGCAAGTGATATTTGAGCTGATAATCTTACGGCAGGCATGATGGATTTTTGAGTCCAAATGAGGTAAAGGTGTTACTTTCTTCATACATAAGTACAGATTTCGCGAGAATTTCACGTAATAGCTTTGTTAAATAATTAGTTTATTCTTGAATATTTATTAAAGGTAATACTGAGTTATTTACATTTTGAATCAGCTTCATTACTTGAAACTAGAATACAATTTGATAGCTACAACATCGGGAATGAGAAATTCGCGAACCTTAAATATAAAATCGTATTTTCGCGCTCTGTATAAATGCTTATTTAATGGCACTTTGATTTATTTAATTACGGCAAAGCGGTCGAGGACTACTGCCTAAGGGTAGGGATGACTTCGTGGACGACTTTCTAACGGAAACTGACTCGAATACACGTATTTGATGATAGACTTGATACTGTGTGCAACAACTTTTCGGCAATAAACCCGAAGTGAAATCTAGCGCAGGTTTTAATAAATTGCTTTGTCAGTTGATCTAAAAGCTTAAATTAATATTTATATTGATTTTTGTTTTAAAACGTGCTAAATTTGTCATTTGCATCTGTCAATTATGTAAGCAAATAAAGAGTGGTGTGCGAATCTTTATTAAACAAAGAGGCTTCAGTTCCCTCAGAATTTCGCAGTAACGATTGGTGCACCTTTGGCAGGATTTCCGTCAACTTTCGTGGTCGACGGCAGTACTTGTTAGTACGTTAGCACTTGTTTTTCTTAGTGAAGAGTAAAAATTAATAAATGGAAGATTTGGTGATATATCGGAAGAATTGGCAGCTGCACATAAGCAATAACAATCACGGTCTATAAAGACAGACAAAATTCTGCTCTTTCAAGGTCAAATCTATCTCTTTCTGACGCCCGAGACAATGACGTATATTATTTATCCATCTCCTCAACGACGTCACTTTACTCACAGAAGTGGGAGAAACCTTGTTTTTGGAGTAGGACGTAGACGTCATCACGCTGGTTGAACTTGGTCGAGAAGAGCAAAGCTTATGGTATAGTAATCGAAAACGATTATGGCCACTGTTGAAGACCACCCTGTTGCACAATACCATACATGACTTGATCTCTTTTTAATTAAAAGAAAATGAAAAAAAAATAAAGAGCGTTTATTTTTTGCTTAGAAGAATAAGCCAGAAAAGACTCAGTTTTGGCTCTTTGTAAATTTCTGGCACGCTTCGCCCGAAAGATTTAGCATCTGGTTCCCATTCTGTTTTACAGTTAGGAGTGGGAGAAAGGCATAGATGGTGGACAAGCAAACTGAATACCAAGCATAAAAAGTAAATAAAATTATTCTCATTCTCATCGAAGGAAATTAGGGAGCGGGATATTGGTAACGACCATCACAAAATTAGAGGAAGATGGGTAATTGAAGAAAAGGCTTTTCGATGTTTCAATACCATAAGCTCCTTAGGCTTTAATAAACCATTACGGTCTCAAACAAAATAATAATAAAAAAAATTCTGTAGCGGTCAAAATGAGCATTAACATTAAAAAAAAAAAGCAAGAGAATACTCTAGCCTCATCTTCCGAAACTAAGAGAACTCTCTTTCTCCATCTTCTTCCCCCTTTTATTTTTTGCTCGACTAGGATAATGGGTTCAACTTGCAAATGGGCAAGATAATCTAATTAAGTTTTCAACTCTGTTGGAACTTCAACCTATGGCATGCAGTACTCAAGGAAGAAAAAACAAGCACTTAGTACTACAACGAAACGGGAAGGGGGAGACTGAATTTTCAATCCCCCCCTTTTTTTCTTTTTGAGGGGGCGGGCTTGGCTGGAGATGAGAAGTAAAAAGCAAAGGGAAACAGTCCTGAGAGCGCTTTTCCAAAAGCACATCTAATATATATACATATATATACACATACACACACACATATATATATATATGTATAAAAGAAAAGAAAAAATATATAGCTTTAGGGTTACGGGGAGGAAGGAAAAAAAATCAAATGCAGAGAAATTAACAAAGGAAAAGTGAAAAAAAAATGTCGATGTAATTAGCAACTAGCTGCGGCTTTTATTTTGTTTGTTGTTAAATCGTTAAGGCAAGCCGTGTTAATTGCTTCGTTTGTAAATGGAAATAAGAGAAAGGACAAACCATAAATATTTCAGGGGGAAAAAAAAAAAGAACAAATCGAAATTTTTTTTTTGGAGATTCGAATAACTAATTAGACAAGATATTTCCCTAGCGTGAAGTGAGATTAGACAACTCGAACAAAAAAGCAACGTCGCAATAAACGAAGGCTCAAATTTAACTTTTTTACCTCCTACCAATCTATACATATCAGTAAAGAAGATAATGTATCCAGTCCAAAAATTCGATACTGAAATCTCAGTGAACACCAGGTACAATACATTTTACTATTTTTAGAATGATGTTGGTTTGTGTGAGATGATCTTTCCACCCACGATAACTCTTCTATCAAACTTCCAAAATTTATATTCTCCGAATTGAAACTTTCTGTATTCATATACAGTTTGATAGATTTCGGTAAAATTCGGCAACATGAAATGGTACTTGAAGTCATAACAGTTTTTAGTGGACAACTGAAAGCAGTATTTTACTTAAAGTCTATAAGAGTTTCGCAGCAATTAGTATACCATACGCTTGAGTATATAAACCACTAGCTTTTACCTGGCATGAGTTGCAATACTACTTAAAGAAAGAAAATGTTTGTGTTTTAATACTGTTATGAAATTTTTTTCTTTAGGCATATTTTGCATGTTTCGATTGGCATGTGTCACCTGATACCAAAGTTGATAATGGTTCGAGTGGTGAATTTAATTCCAGAAATTTCATTTCCCACCGCGCAGCACATTCCTGGTGCTTCATTCTTGAATTTAAGGGTTCTGCAATAAATGCATAATTTATGCATCTTTCCGACGACCACACATGGATGAAGACTGTAATCATAATTAGCATCGTAATGGAATGCACCAAGATTTATATCATCATGCAGTGCGTACTCGAACGTTTTCCAGCCTTACTTCCCGTTGCTCGTCTGTTACAGACAAAAAGACTTGAGGCTGTTACTGGAACTTTTCCCAGTGTTGCTACCCGTTGCTCGTTTGTTTCTGAAGCTCATGATATCTTTTCCTTTCGTGCTTGGGGTGTACATTGAGCAACCGAGTTTCGTTTGGGCGGCATAGCTGATTTCACAGTGTAAGTAATGCTTTGTGACAATTCTTACAAATTTACTTTGAAAAAGCAAATATAATACGTATGATGCAATAACAGGCATGTTAATAAGTGCGTGTTAACATATGAAAAATTAAATATTTTACTCTTTGTTGAACGATAACACACATTAAAATATTTTAATTTGGTCTGTGGTAACACATTTCTCTTAAAAAATAATTTTGTTTATTAAATTCGAGACAAATTAATATAATTGCGCTTTCCCGAATGGCAACACATTATTTTTATATCGCCGAGTTTTCTGATTAAAGCATACATATCTGACGCTTTCCAAAGTGGCAGCGCAAAGCTTTTCAATCGCTGAGTTTTTAATCAAAAGTTCATTAAATTAGCGTAAAATATATTTACTGTAACAAGCAACAGGTGTATATTAGAGAACTTTTTGTTTCTTTCGGAACGAACAGCAGCGTCCGCCGGGGAAGTCGGTAACAGTGATTAAGTAATAGCTCGTTAAGGATAACAACCCCTTTGGTAAGTCTCCTTTGACTTAATTTGTAAGCGTTAAAAAGGGGCTATTGTCCAAGAAATGCCAAGACAGTACGACACATCACTGCTGTAAATGTAACCTTTTAAGTTATAAGGTATTTCTCCCACCTTCTTCGCATGCCTTCGTGGTGTAACCGAGAGGTCCGTAGTTCGATTCTTGGCGAAGGCGCTGCTCATTTTTCATCTCTTCTCCTTCTAAATAACCTAATGACTCTACAAGTGGCGCCCGAACTAAAAACAAAGTGATGGATGATGATTCTCCACCACCGGGATTCGGGGATTGGGTCCCCTGAAACCCAGTCGCCCTTTAAAAGGGGGAGTATATAAGGTATTTCTCCCACCTTCTTCGCATGCTTTCGTGGTGTAGTGGTAAAGCACGCTCGACGCGTAACAGAGAGGTCCGTGGTTCGATTTCCGGCGAAGGCGTTGCTCATTTTTCATCTCTCCTGGTTCTAAATAACCTAATGACTCTACAAAGTAACCAAGAAAGCCGATGTTTAGTTTTTAAATGAATTTAAAAAAAAACAACAGGTCTTAGTTTTTCCTTCCCGGAAGCTCGGGGACATTACAGCTTAAATTTATGGGACATTCACGGAAGCATACAGCGGGAGTCAGGCTGGGTAAAGAAGAGAACTGTCAGGCTCCGAAACACAGCTTAAATTTAGTGGTGGTAGCGCTACGATAGGAAATCCACAAAGAAGTTTTAGTTTAGCAATCAAACAAGAATTCTTGCATTTTACCTAAAAAGCATCAGGCCAGATAAAGAAAACCATCAGGCTCTGAAATTCAACTTATTTTAAGTTTTGTGAGACAGTCAATGCCCGGAATCTTTAGCATTTTTAAGTTTTGTGTGAACGTGTAAGAGAGAAAGCATTATTATAATCCTGAAGGTTCTAAATTTTAGCTGGCATTTTGACATATCATTTCAAAGTCATCTTGAATGTTCTAAATTCTTGAATTTTCTGTTGAGGAGCGTAAAACATTAGTTTGTGTAAAAATTATAAGAACTGAAATATTTTCGATTGTATATGTTAAAGGAAATGTTTAGAAATCCCTAGTACCTTATGTTTAAACTGTTTTTATATCGATGTTTAGTTACGAGCATTTATATATGAATATTGTTTTAATTTACCTTTGAATGCATACTTTAATATATTTAAAAAATTTCGATGATCTAAATGTAGAGTATAGTATATTGTCATAAGTTCTGAAGTAGACCAATCATAATTGAAGGCGTACTGTGCATATTACAGTGTAAACTGTCTTGAATTTGTGTTTTAGATCAGTTCAATATGTTGTAAAAAAATTAAAGGTTAAATTTTGTTCTGCACGGTTGAAATTTGCTATTGTTTAAAAATAAAAGTAGGAATAATTAAATTTTGATTATACTTATATCATGGCATTCTTAGCAAAAGTTAGAAAAGAGGAGCTTAAAACTTTGACTGATGAGTTAGGGGAAAAGGCCGGACCTGAGCTTAGGATAATGGGTCTAAGACAGCAGATTATGAGTAATAAAACCTACGAGAACGAACTTGTGAAACATGTCTTGGAAAATATCACTTCAATGAGGCTTGAGATTGAAAAAGAGGAAAAGGATAGAATTAAAAGAGAAAAAGTATACAGACAGGATAGAATAAATAGAGAAGAAAGAGAATTCAAAGTAACTAAAATGAAAATGTCGGCCGCAGTCGTTCGAAAAAATGTGAACACTGGATGCTAATTATTCGAGAACCGGACTGCTGAAAAATTAGCAGAAAATCAGAATGAAGGACGCTTTTGTCAAGTGGCGATGTACCGGGGTCGACATCAAAGAAACCGCGGAACTGAAAACGCGAAAAAATACGAGGTTAAGTTGAAAAATAAGTTTCCCCTGTCGACTGTGAAGAAAAATCTTGGGGGAAGGCGCTTTGGAAGCAATACTTAAGTGAAACAAGCCGTTCAACGCTTCTTCCATATGCAAAGCCCTGATTTTTTCCTGGAGGGCTTTTTGAAGCTTATCAAGCGATATGACAAATGTCTCAATGTACTTGGTACCTATGTGGAAAAATAAAGGTATATCATATCTTTAATGTCTCATTCTATTTTTTGACTTTCATACACAATTCTGACCACAGTCGACAGGGGAAACTTATTTTTCAACTTACCCTCGTACAATGAAATTATTGAAGACGACAGGTGACAGCCACAGAGGAAATTTCGCCCCCCCCCCCGCTAATAGATCAATTACGCATTCACCAGGAACTCTACTTCCAGAAAGCGAAGCTGGTTTTCCTAAAGAAGAAGGGAAAGGCACACCATTGTTCTTATGAGCCTGTAAAGTTTCAACTTTAATCCCTGGTACTTAACCCAACATAGTTCAAATATTTGTGTTTTATATTCATTTTTTTGGCTGACGGCTCTAGCAGTGGGAATTAAGCAAAGAGATGCTAGATTTCTATAACCCCGTCTCCGGGAGGAAAGGAGTTGTAACAAACAACAGGTGTACATTAGAGGCTGGTGAAGGAAACTCGT
>KK115505.1:61897-73630 GCA_000611955.2 Stegodyphus mimosarum
CCCCCCCACACACACACACACTTTGGCGGGTTTCCGTTGACTTATTTTGTAAGTTTTGTTGGATTTTGTTCGTTTTAAAAAGGGACTTTTGTCCGAGAAGAGCCGAGAGAGTAAGACGCATCGCGCGTGAGGTAAGCTGTTGTCTTTCCCCTTCTGTAATAATAATAAAATGCTACTTTTTAATTAACCAAAAAAGCCTATGTTTTTAAATTAATGTTAAAAAGGCAACCGGTCTTAGTTTTCCCTCCCGAAGCTCGACGACGTTATGATATATAAAGAATGCGGACCCTACGGGCTGATTTTTGAGAAACCTTATGCAGACAGTGACTTTCCTCATGTTTTGAAGGTCGAGTGTGGCAAGTTTCATAAAGATCGGAATTAAACTGTAGAACTGTATAAAAGACAAACAGACATTTACTTATGCAAAGTAATATAATAATAATTTATTTACTAAAGTAATATTGAGTATATTATCTCCTCATATAAAGTTAGTAAAATTGTACCTGAATGAAATAACTCAGAACGAGCATCGTTTTCTGATACGTAAATATCGAGGGGATATACCTGCAGATCAAAATGTATTTAATTTGTTGACACGATAGAGATAGCACAGAAGAAAATCAAATTGTGGCCTTCGTTTCAAAGTATTTATTTTCAATATATTTAAAAAACACTTTCTTTTATTAAAAGCCAGTTCAATTACATTTTGCTCACCTGCGCAATAAATTTAGGAAAACCAATTTCCACATATGGCCAGTTATAGCTAATAAAAGAAAATCCAAAATTTCGTATTACAGAGCTTTCCGTTTATTGGAACAACAAAGTAGATTTTGTTTGCAACAAACCAACCGGAACTTTGATACTTCAATCAAAGTTAGTTGCTATTTCAAATATACAATTTGTCGCAGATCATGTGCTGGCCACATCAATACAGACTTTTTTAATGCAAAAAAATTTATTTATTTATTTATTTTTTAAAGATACAGAACGTTTAAAAGCCTACCTGGTTACTGTAAATGAAAAGATAAGCAGTGCGAAGAAGACTTACCTAAAAAGAAAGAAAGAAAAATTATGAATTTAGTGCAGGCTCAAAGAAAAGCGCGCAAAAATAGCAAATTACGGTAATTTAAATATACAGGATAATGGAAAATGCACCGATGCATGCATACAATGCATACAATATATCAGCAGCAGCAGAAAATCTTCAGTACTTTTTCTTAAATAAAGCATGCCAGAATATCATTTCAGGTACTAACGTAACACAACAACAATGGCTCAATTTGGCGGTTTTTTACAGATGAAAAGGTAAAAAATTCTTATCAGATACCAAATGGCGATTAGGCGACTTTTATATTAATAACATTTTCAAACCATCAATATTTATCTTAAGTCGGCAAACATTATCAATATATCAGAAGCAAAAAAAAAAGCTTAACAAATTTTAATTATTAAATAAGGACTATCTAATACCGGGATTCCCAAAGTGGTCGATATCGGTTTCCTAGGGGTCGACATAAACGAAAACTGATTTTGGGGGTCGACGAGGTCTAAAAATCGACCCCTATTAAATTAACACAAGTTCTTATTTAAAACTTTCAAGATAGGTAGGTACTGTATTGTTTATGTTGTGTTATGTGTACTAAGAATAATTAATATTTTTGTAGGAAATAGCATTGTTGTAGTAATGTAAAGTCTCAAGTTCGTACAAGATGAAGAACTCGGCAAGTCTGTGTGGACAAGTTTGTGGAAGATAATGAGTTCGAGTGTACGTCTTTCAGGTGCGTTTTGACTTGCTCTCTATTTGACGCTTACGCGATTTAACACGAGCGAATTCATGATCAAGTCCAAACGTGTTCCTGATATTTTACTATTTAACGAGCTTGCACTTAGGTTGAAAGTTCATTTGCGTTTTGAAATTCGTTGGAGCTTGAACGATAATAACTCATATAAGTACTCATTTATTTCAAGAGATTACAAAGTTATTACATAGCTCAGGGGTTCCCAATGGGCTCAGTATTGACCCCTTGAGGGTCCATGAAATTTTAAAAGGAGACCGTGCTGATAAAGGGGTTGATACCTGAATATGCACCTGCAGTGGTTCATGATCCACTGATGATAATCATGTTCCCATCGATTCCCCCCCCCCCCCCAAAAAAATAATAGTCAAGTGTTTAATGATAAAAAGCTGTGTCATATACTAGGGGGAAATTGTATAAAATAAATATAAGAAAAAATAGACTAAAATTATTTAAAATATTTTCTAAATATGTTAAGTTTTTTATGCGTTACATGCAATGTAAAAAAGTGAAATGCAAAAACACAGAAAAATACAATAACAAAAATACGAAGAATGGAAACAAGAAACAATTTGAATCTTTTTCATCGAAGTGATTTAAAATGTAAAATAAGCGATTTTTATATCAAATATTTAAAAAGAATTGCATCAATACATGAAGCGCAGCCATTATATTGATTATAATGGAACTTTTGTGCAATTGGTATCTGTGATTTTGCGTGTGATAGCTTGCATTTGTAAAATTAAAAACAATAATAGTACAAAAAATAATTAAACATAAATATAATAAACTATTTTTTTATCTTTAAGTTATTTATGTGCAGTTATTTGTGTTATGATTAAGTTGTATACTGTTAATTATTTAGAAAGATGCCAGGGGGTCGATGAAGAAAATCATTCCTTTAAAAGGGGTCGATGCAAGAAAAAGTTTGGGAATCTCTGACCTAATACATTAAAATCACGATCCGTCTATAAACATCGTTGGAACTTGGAATACAACAAAAAGAATGCATATGAAAATGGCGACGTTGCTTGACTGAAGGATCGTTATGCCCAAGATTGCCAGAATTCGGCATATTCTGAAAACTGGGTGACTTCTATTAAGGTGGTTGCGATAGTATGAGAGTACCAAATTTCGTAATTTTCAATCCCACTTTTAAAATATCCAGCACCTCGTTGCTTTATCCTTACATCGACAAATACATTCGCATCGAATATAAGATACGCCAAATGAAGGCTCATTACGACCGGTTGATTTACTGATTATTGGAAAGCCGCAATAGCTATTTCCCTCTGGAGGAAGGACTTTCTGGAGGATTTTTTACTGGAAGCTTGCCGATATTCACATTATAGGGAGAAGGGAATATCATGAAAATCTAGTGTAGGCAGACTATTCGCCAGAAATCGGACGAGTTACCAACGGCTAATGGTTAACCTTCGCTGATGAAAGAAAAACTTACCTCCGATGACAAGAATGGGTTCCAATGACGGCCAATGAGCTGCGTGTATGGGCGTTTTTATGGTTTTCTTTATGTGTAATGTGGATAATGCCCAACCGGAATAGTGGTTTGTCACGCTGATTGTCGTAACCCGGGTTCCAATGCCGAAGAAGGCAAAGATGTTTGTAAGCATGGTGACTGTGCCGCAAAGAGGCACATAAAATACACGGCAAGCTGAAATTTCTCTCGAGAGGTTGATGGTATGTGAGGAGGAATGTTCTTCCTAAAAACTGGGGCAGAAGCTTTACAGTTAGCAAGGTCTGGTGATACTTGATATACCTACGGAAATGCACAGGTGCCGACCTTCCTTCAACATGTACCTGTATAATGTACATACAAGCCTCCTAGGCTGCTCTATGAAAATCCTCCACAAAGGAATCTTTCCTTGACAGCCTTCGCGTGTTTGACCATAAATGAAATAAATGAAATCAAATGAAAACTGAACGACGAGGAACTCGCATCGGATGATCTCTCGAAATAAATGCACAGACAAACACTGAATTTTACTCATTTACACTCGGATGGATATATATCTCGTTTTACAATTTTAACTACAAATAACTATTAGAAAAACGAATAGAATCGTAAGTAACAGATTTCAAACGCCAAAAAATCCGGAATCAGAAAGTTCATTTGACAGAATACGCAATAATATTTGAGACATTTTCTTGCTAAAACTCTACTGAATGCAAGAACCAAAACTCTTAAACGAAGGTCGTTATACTACTGTTAAGTTCAAACGCCTGCGACACTCATACAAAAGAGGCAAGACTATAATACTACAACAAAGTTTTCTCTTGTGCGACGTCATAGACTCCTAGGCCGCTCAGAATCAACCACTTCCTTTGTGGCTTCTTTCTCTCACTTCTGTAAGTAACTCACGTAAGCGTTGAGAAGAGCATAACGTTTTGCCTAGTGACTTGGAAGACGGCACTGTACTGAAAATTCTGGGGGTGGTGGGGGGGGAGACATAATAATCTTAACCCAGACGTAGAGCTTTTAAACACGACCTTTCAAAAATTTAATCTCGACTCTTTCAAACTGCAGTTGAAATAAGCAGTAATATAATTTCCAAGTTCAATGAACAGTTGTTTTATACGAAAGAATTACGTGTAGTGCTAATTATCAACAATAAGCACGCCATGTTCTTTCTTAAAAATATATACTTCATAAATCTTGGACATTGTACTTAAGAAATGGGATTATTTAACAATATTATCGATTCTTGCGTTTGTAAAAACGCCAGATGGGAGGTGTACTGTTGAACGTTCTCATATTCCACCGCAAAATGAAACTTCGCACTCTGGAAAACCGAAAAAACGACCCTCACATAAACGAAATTTTGAGCTTTTAAGTATGCAACTCAGGCCCAAATTTTTGTGCATTAATATTTGTCTCCGACAACAGTATTGACAGAAGGTGCCACCATATAACGTCACTTCTATTACACGAGATTTTCTGATGTGAATTTATTTTAGTGCTGTCGGGAAACGTTAAATGCGCCCCAGCCAAAACACTTACTTTGGGAAAAGCAATCTGCCAGCATAATTGAATCGACTGGAATCCATCAGCGATTAAACAAGGTTGGCCCGGGTATTAAAAGTTATCGCGTTGTTGCCATGACGATGGCCATGCGTTATGTCTGGCCCCTGAAGCAGTAAACATTCCGGCCGCCGATAAATTATTATTAAGCAGACGACGGATGGTAATGCTCCTGTTTCGTGTGTTCCGTTCATTGCGATTACAGTGATGTCCGCGCGCATACGCGTTTTTGATAACTAAAAAAATGTAACTGTCTATTCAAATAGATTTAAATGAATCATCCGATTCATAAAAGGAAAAAGAAATAGAAATTGAAAAACACGTTTCTGTTTTATGCGAAAAATAATTGCAGCTTTCGCTTGCATACTTGCCAACCTACGACACTCAAAAATCGGAAGAATCTTTTTAGAAATCGGGAGATTTATTTTCAATGACAAAAAGATTTTTAAATGATAAAAATACACTTTATCATACATTTATTTATACATTTAAAAATTAACTTTTCGTTATCAATAGAACTCATGTTGTCCTTGTTTATGTGTACGAACATGCTTGAGAATGTTATGTGTACGAACATGTCACCTGTGTACTATTTTTGAAAAGTACCTCAGTATTTTACATTTTTCGCAGACATAACTAATACGAAATATTGTAATTTCTTAGACTATTTCTCGAAAGCACGTATGTTAACACATGTTAGTGACAAGATGAACGAAATAACAACCCCGATCTTGCTCTGTGCTCATTGGTTAATATGTGCCAGATGACACGCAGTGGCACTCGATGCTCATTGGAGAAATGACGTTTTCGGATAAGCACAAAACAGAAGCGCGCCATAATTTCCCACTGATAAAACTACTTTTCTTTTCTACGCAGTCTAGAGAAAAACCAGGTGTTTTGAGGCACCCCAAATCACGTTTTGGGGGATGCAAATAACGAAGTATTAAGCCAAGCTGCATAAAAATCGTAAGAAATTTTAAGAATAAGAGAAAGTCGGGAGAAATATATTGTAAATCGGGTTGGCGGGAGAACGGTCAGAAATTGGGAAAGTTGGCAACTCTGCGCTTGGATTTTTGTATAAACTTTCAACATACTAGAATTAAAATTCGGCTTAAAATATACAAAATAATCCAATTTCTAAAACAAAAAATTGAAAAAGTTTTCACAAATTTTTTAGAATCCTTTTCATAAACGAAATTTCAAAAACAATTTTATCTAGTAGCTAATATAAAACGTAAAATAATTAAGTAAGTCACAAACTAACATGGTACATTTGAAAAGAACAGTCAATACTTTCCGTATACGATAATAGTCAAATATATTTATGAACCGAACCCTCAGTGCAAATTCTCAAAACCAGCGACCGAACGGTCGCAGAACACTGGTAGTTTGGTCCGAGGTTCAAATTCCGCAAACAGGCTGGCTGCATGAGCGTTTTCCTGAATTTCCCCATGCGTAACGTGCATACGAGCCAGTTTCCCTTAGAAAGTCCTGCACAAAGACATCCCTCCCCTTAGGCAGGTAGTCCTCGAGGCTTTGCCATAATCCCAAAACCAAACCAGTGCAAATTCAAAATGACGTCAAATGTCGCAAATTTTAAAATTAAATATCTCCGTCAATTTTTAAAGTACGGAAGGTCACACTTTCGGCGTTTTGTATTCCTAAATATAAGTAAAGGGAGCGAAGGAACATTTAAAAACCTAGATTTGGTTATTTTAAAAAACTGATATTTTAAATTTGAAAAGACCTAAACAGGAATATTTGCATCATTTGAAACATTTTTGCAAATGGAAGTACATGTCTACGACACACGATTTCGAAAAGAAAAGCCGGGTATGGACTATTGTGGATAAAATGCACATATTTAGTTCTATTCCAGCTTGATACCAAAGCTAAGCAGGCACATTTTTGTACTAGTATTCGCTTAAGTTAAATAAGGAATTTTCTATTTCCTTTTTCCTCAGAAAGGGTGGAGTATGCACAATCGATTTGATGTGATTTGAACCTTCTTTTTTTCTTTGGAATTTTAATAAGCTGTTTGAATATTGGACGACGGGTCAGCCTCGATGAGGGCTGCTTTCCTTGCGATTTTGAACTTCATGATACATCGATACTGCCTTTAAGCAACTGTCATCTGTTGTGGACTGTCGGTATGTATACGATTTTTTTTAGACATCTTAGCAAAGATAAAATTAATTTTTCGCAAATTTCCTGAAACGAACACTGGGGAAAAAAAAAAAAAAAAAAAAAGCGCACAAGCACCACAAATAATCAAAGCAGAAAATGGGACTCACTATAAAAATTTAAGCCATGCGAATGATCATAGGCCGTTTGATTATTTTTGACTGGCTGTCCGGAAGTTGCCCTTGACATTTTTGATTCGTTATACCTGCCAAAAATTTCACGTACCCCACTTCTGCGAAAATGTCATTTTGTACTGAAGTTACACATCATCATTCTTGCTGCACGTGTATCGACAATTTCGCAGGTCATTTGCATGTTCAATACTGTTGCGACTCGAAAAACAAAAAAAACCTCATCTACAGACGTTTCTAACATACACATTACCTTTCTATGCAAATAACAGTTAACAGATAAAGACAAAAATTAATCCCAGAGTATATCTCGAAAATTGATTTTATTTATTCCTTCTTCAAATTTATCATCTACTAATAGGTAATATAAATACTGACGAAAATAGTTACTAGTCATATTCCATTATCTTCGCTAATCAGCATACTCATTTTCAAAGTGTTGCCACTCGCTATACCTGAAATCTAGTTTCCATACAACACAGAAAACAGACAGTTTTCACTGTTATAAGATAATTAAATCAGGATATCACTGCACTTGAACCATGATGGAATACAATTTTTGCAAAATGCACCAAGTGACCAGGACCAGTGTTTACTGGTCCTGATCGGATATACACGTTATCAGAATGACCAAGTTTCATAACAATAAATAAAATTCCGCTGTAACGAGCCCTATAGGACACACAATAAACATCCTTAGGAAAACCTATTATGTCACAGATTAAGCCGAAGAACCATTGATCCATTGACACCAGTGGATCAATGCTTCATGAATGGATCTTTTGATTCCATTCGTGTTTTTTGACCGAGTTGTCACACAGCGTTCTGTTCGACACACATGCTCATTCATAATTAGTTAAAGTGCATATTTTGGACAGAAATGTGTCACTGAAGGGATGAGTTTAAACCATGACATTTACGCTAAGTAATTTTTCTTGAAAAATTATTAACGTATCATGAATCCAGTTTTCATCTCGGCCTTCATCTCTTCCAGTCCAGCTTTTACAGGTGAGAGCAAGTCCATCAAATCCTTCAATTCCCCCGCCATGGCCCACAGGCGGGTTACTGGCATTCACTCGCAAATCCCACTTCTGACAACAGTTGTTACGTTCTACGGGTTCGTGGATTTGGAGTGATTGATGATAACACTTGATGAAGAATCAAAACACAATTTATTCGCCAGTATTACACATGAGACTTCCGAAGAGACGTTGCAGTCGTCGAAAAACTGCAATAAACATGCTGAAACAATCAGCAACACAGCCTTCAGGCTCTCAGGCTATAACGGTGAATACAGCTTCACGGCAATGCACTAAAGTACAGGTCCCGACTCGGTCGATCGCTCTCGAGCTTATCTCTGAACTCAACGCGCTACACTACTACTGAACACTACAACTGAACTCAACGCGCTCATCAAGATACTCTTCACGATACACTACTACTTCGCGTACAGGCAGGGTATACATAGCTTTTGACTTGCCTTCGAGAACATTCTCGGGAAAACCGGTAAGAATTCGTTCTAGAATGAGGCCCACTGTCGGCCGCTGAACACGGCCGTAAAGTCGATGAACACTGGTACATCGGTCCGAGATTCGAATACCGCGAATGAGCTAGCTGGTTGAGCGTTTTCGTGGATTTCTCCAAGTGTAACGTGTATACCAGCCAGTTTCCCTTAGAAAGCCCTCAACGAAGGCATCCCTACCCTTAGGCAGATAGTCCTCGAGGCTTTGCCGTAACTAAATGAACCAAACCAAATCGTTCTAGAATGTTGCTGCTCCGTCTATGGCGCGTCCATATAGCCAATTTTGTCGCCAAATGGCGATTTCGAGCGAAATCTGGCAACCCTGACTTTCCTTGCTGCTTTCTGACAACCCTAGCCCCGCTTTGCGAGGAAGCTATCCTACCGCAGCTAGGTATTTCTTAACAATACATACTTGTATGTACATTAATCAAAGTTACTATTAACAACTTTTAGGAGAAGGGGCAATGAAAATTACTCTTTATGTGCGATTCGTAATGAAATTTTACATTAGTTATTGAGATAATGGACTTCTTTTCTCTCATCAAGCCGGATATAGGGAATTACATTTTCTATCGCCTGAAGTTCATTATAGCGGGTTTCGACTGCAGTTTTTTGTTAACCTTACCGTAGTTTGCCAATTAGCCAAACAGTGTATGCTACGACACATATGAGTGTAGCGAAATTTTCCAATTTAAAGATGCGCTTTACTGTATTCATAAAGGTTGCATACAAAATACTGTTATTTATAATATAGCCATTCATTCATTTTATTCTAAGATAATAGTAGCTATAACCGTTATATTCATAGTTCTCAAACGAACCTCGATTTTTATTAACGGCGAATCTAATAAAGCGAACCGGTAGCCTTATCTAGCAGAATTTCACTGCTTGCCTACAATATGCGACGAGAAGTTGGTTATAATCGTACTTCTATTTGGCGTACTTTAAGCGACTAGAAGTACTAATTTAATCAGTATAGTACTGGTTTTAATATAATATTCTGGTTTTAAGTGAATTACTTTAAATCTGATATATTATTAGTTAAAAATTAGATTAGCTCAGCATCCGAGGAAAAAAAAAGCTTTATGCTGGGATTTTAAAAAGCAAAAGACATTTAAAAGAAACTGTTTTGTCCTATAATATGAAATAAATACCTGACTTACTTTGCTTTCCTTAAATAGAATCCTCTTTTTTCCCCCCTATTTTTTTTATTAACATCTCGAAGAAAATGATAGTGTTTTCATTACGCAGTTTCCTATCTTATTCCTGGTAACACTTCATTCCTGTCCAAAAAATGGCTAATGATCTGAATGGCAACATGATGATGTGTGGAGATAATAAGTATTCTATTTGAGGCAGTGGCAACATATTGTTTTTAAATAGCTGAGTTTACTGATTAAAACTGAAAGATAATTATTATGAATTGCAACAGTCTGGCGTGCTGGTGAAAAATGTTAAATTTCGAACAGTGTTGCCACTTCTCGCTTTCAAATCGCTATTTTGTTAATCAAAAATTTATTAAATTTGCACAAAATATGAAATAAAATCATATATATATATATATATATATGTTCTAAATTCAAAATTCCTGCTTCGAAGTATAAATATTCGGATCGAGAACTACGTGTATTGAAAATTCATGAACTTTTGGAGCTGTCGTTTTTTAAGCAAGCGAGGCACATTCATATATACTTACATACAGATTCTTCATTATTTAATTTTTTTTAATAATACATGGCGATAATATTTGATGGCAATAATTTGGAAAATAATTCGGACACAAAAGTTGAGTTTCGAGACTACCCAGGTAAAAAACACACAAGTGGTATTTTGAATGTAAAGTGTTTTTTTTTTCATATATTTCCAGGTAGTGTGGATTTATGAAGGAATAACGTCATAATCAGTTAACCTTTGGAAGCCATTGCTATTTCGAATAGCTAGTCTTAAATATGTTAACTTATATTTCGTATCTTGAATTTCTAGGGATTTATTCTTTAATTACTAAACTGTAGTTAGTTTTAATTATTTATTTTTATTTATTTATTTATTTATTTATTTTTAATTCTGGTAAACTAGAATATGAACACGAATCAGATCAGAGTTCCGCCTCCATGATTTTCTACATATTATATTTTTAAAATTTGTTAAATTATTTGAAATTTTTAATAGTAAACTAGATTAGAGACGTTTTTTAATATTTATGGGTATTTTATGGCAGAAATTTCAAATTCTATAAAACAATAAATAATTAAATATTTTGCTTAATCACAAAATATACATATATAAAAGGGGGTCGTTTTGGGTGGGGTCATAAATGAGTCCTTTATAGTGTAACAATAATTTGTTACCACGTTTAAGTTACACACGGACATCACATTTAACTTTAAGAATATTACAGAGCAAGAGTCTGATACAACATAACAGGTTCATCACTTGGATTTTACTGATGTATCTTTCTGGCTACTCACCAGAGGGCACCCTCGTTGCTACAGTTAGTCCAACAGTTTCTATGAGCAACAGAATTTATATTAAAACTTACATTATAAATTTTTTTTCTTGTTTCTTCTAGGACAAACACGCAAAAGAATTTCTTCAAAACATCAACAAATATGGAAATTATGAAGGTTTACAATCAGATTGATGTCCTTTCTTAACACGTTTCCTCCGACACTATGTTCCTACAAAATCGTGACCAATGGATAAAGTACGGAATGATATTTCTCATATGTAAGACTGGGACTAAATTTTTAACATGAAAGATTACTGATAAAGCGATTTTCGTTTTAGCAGTAATCTTTCTTATTAAAAATCTGAGTGTAAACAGCAACTTGTTACCCCGACCCCCCCCCCCGAAAAAAAAAGAGTCTAATTTGTTGTTCCAATAAATACAAAGTTCTGTAATATGAATTTTCAGATTTCGTTTTACTGGGTATAATTGGCCATGTGTAAAAATTGTTTTTCTAAATTTAAACTGACATAATCATTTCTTTGCCCCTTTATTCTTTTTATCAAAAATTATATTTTATTTGACATATTAAATTATATTTTATTTATTTATTT
>KK115505.1:73650-174323 GCA_000611955.2 Stegodyphus mimosarum
TTTATTTTATTATTATTTATTATTTATTTTATTCGGATATTGAATAAAATAAAACTTCCTTGCTTTTTAATTAAAGAAAATTGTGTTTAAAAGATATTTAAAATAAATACTTAAATACCATATTTAAGTATTAAGAAATGAATACCATATTTTAATTTTCTTCTGTGTTACTTCTATCGTATCGACAAACCTAAATTAATTTTGATTTGTACGGTATACCCCGGTCATATTTAGGTATTAGTAAACAATGCTCGTTATTTTTTGGAATGACAGCTGAATAATGACTACCGTCCCTTCCGCGATCAGTAAGAACCAAAGCAAGAGGTGTTTTTGAATTTATTGTTTGGTGTCGTGTATCGTGATCATCAGTGCTGCAAAAAAGTAAATAACAAGCGCACTTTTTAGTTACATGCCCTGCATTACAAGAGTTTTGAAGCTCTGCAAATGAAACGCTGTTCTTTTCTGTGGCTTAATATAAATAAACATCATGTCTAAATGTAACAGAAATATGCTTAATATGTCCTGTAGTATTTTAAAATAAACTCTTATTAGAGCGATTCTATTTTTTTTCCACGAAAAGCTGTTAAGAGTTGCAAGTAAACTCCTATTTCCGTTTTAACATATATGGTCAAATCTAATATGTTTTTCTCAATCATGAGCGCATATGAGGTATATGCATCACATGTGATCTGTATTCCGATGCCCATGCATTGTAAATGCATATACGAGCTTTACATACGAAATTTGAGAAGTTATGGATTATATCATAATTTTTTTTTCGAAAATCTGTTCGGAGCCTCCAAGAAAATATCGCTTTCTTTTTATCAATTTTAGCTAAAATCTAATATCTTTCTTCCAGCGGTATAAAAGTCTTAAAAAGTAAAACTGAAAAGTTTTAAATTAGATTTTAATGCAATTTTTCATTAAAAAACTGTTATGGTTTTCAAACAAAGTATCACTTCTCGCTGTCCAGCTTTATCCAACATTTAATTAACTCTTTATAACAACGCAGAAAGCTTAAATATGAAGGGGGAAATAATTAAGTTGGGAAGTCTGATATGAGAACTAGCATAGGCGAAAAAATCGTCCCATATATACACATAGCCTGACAGACATGATTGTAAAAATAGTCAAAACAAATTGTGGGGATCCTAATTCGTGTTCATTAACTGAAAGCTTACATATTACCTCCCTTACATATGCATACAGGTTTGCGAAAAGTACATATAAATGTCATGTATTAGTTTTTGCAGAAGATGAAATCAATACACTTTTCAATCATGCCCGTATGTTGTAGAGAGATGTAGCTCGCATATAAATACGAAACGACATGGAAGATAGCTTGAAGACGTTGCGTAGGTACAAAAATAGAGTTGCAGACAAACGTGGCCGAATTCTGCATAATGTTATTATTAAATAAAACAATTCTAAAGACACAATACTTGCTTCATGGTTTTGGGTGCACTATGCACCCCACAATTTTGAAAACTTTGCCTCTCTTCAGATAATGGACAACACAGCGAACCCACTGGCACATGCAAGCTAAAGCAAAGGCAAAGGGGAGAGTGCGTAGTAACTAGATGGAGGATTAAAGGCTCGGATCCATAGATATATATAATACTGCTAAACTACAGTTAGAAATTCTCTTTCACATTTTATATCGTATATGTATAAGATATATAAAAGATGTAACTCAAAGTTATTAACTTTAATTTGGCAACAGTCCTTTTAATTCCACATTTTAGTTTGGCTGTCGCCCCATTGTTTATAATTTTTCTGGACTGCGCCTTTTCAAATTAATTCGTTCATGCTTTCTTATGTAATCCTCCCGCATTGCGAATAGTTCTCATCCAATCACAGACCTCAAAATTTAAACAAAGGAATCAAGTCATCTTTACATATAGCTGCTACTCTTGAACAGCCTTTTCTTACTTCCTCGTACGGAGTAAAAAGGACGTATTGTAATCGCGAAAAATTTCGGGTACCATATTTCAACGAAAATATCTATTTTGACCGCTATCGAATGTAATTTAACGATGTTTTTGAGTGACGTCCGTGCGCAAGGACAGAATAAAGGACTCTTTTCCCCGCCAAATAATTATAAAACTGATTTAAAATGGATTCTGAAGAGATTTTTTCGTGGCGTCTCTGGATACGTACGTACATATGTATGTATGCATCTCGCATGACTCAAAAACGAGTAGCCTCAGAACGTTGAAATTTTGTACATAGGGCTGCTTAACATGTAGATGTGCACCTTGCATTTTGGTTGCAATCGGCCGGAGAGCAAAGTCATCGTATTTTTACATAATATATATATCCACTTTGTTACTCAGCTCAGTGAGCTCAGTTTCTTTATTCTTATAAGTTTGTAAATTGTGCATTTTTTGCTTTCAAAATGATTCAGTTATGTTGTTCTTAGCTTTCGGTTAAGATTTTTATGCCCTTAGTTAACCTGCGTGCAATAATTGTGGAATTATCAACAATTTAAAAGTTTTTCAAGTGTGACTAAGCCTAGTTTTAGGTTATGATCGTGCGCAAATTTGTTTACATTTCAAGCTTAGCAGAATAGTGGAATTCTTGCCAATCTAGAGAAACTAATCTTCGCAACAACAAAATAACGTCTTCGTTTATTATCGCGAATTAAATTACGATTGATTCATTCTGTAATAATCATTTATGTTATTTATTAGCTGTTTTTTGCGTACAAATTGTAATTTTAATTGTAAATTTTTTTTTAAAAAAATTGTTTTAACTGTACTTGGTGTTTTATGTTTTTCTATATTTTTAATGAAAATATTTTGCATTTTTATGTATTTTTGCCATACCGCGAAGTGAGAACTGAATTAATTAGTAGCGCATGCGTATTAGGTAAGCGGCGCTGAATCGTCTGTAAAAAACTGTTTCTTTTTTTTCTTTGTTTAATTTTTCTATATCGTTTTTGATTTATTATAGTATTTGAATAGAACTTGTGGTAATTCTCCAGATGCTATAATTTTTGCTCACTCTGACTTATAAAATGGGCGAGATGTAACGCTGTTAAGTGAACCTAGTGTCGAAGTGTGGCTATGGTAAATAAATATAGTGAACTTTAAAGATTGCATTTATTCTGTTGTGGTTTATGCACTATCGACGAAGTAGATTTAATTAAAAATTAGTTAACTATTAATTCAGTATGTTTGAATGAAATGCAGGAAAATTGAGTACAATTTAATATTCCGTACAAGGACATCATGTGGTGCACACATCAGATTTTTTTTCTCCTGCTTCGCCTTGCGGCTAGTCATAGACAGTTTGCTTTCCGCTTCGCCCTTCCTCGAAGAAGATGTAAGCGTTACAGAATTGTCAGATGCATACGCACCTATAAATGATGTTGTGTGAATCTGTTCATGCATATCAAACTTGCTCCATTACAAAAATAAAGTTACGTGTTTAAATCAACTACCGCGCCTGAAAGCTTTTCTTTTCTTTTTTCTATCTTAAGTATCAATAGTCTCTAGAACGAGTAACTGGTGATGTTGACAGAAGGGCCGGATCTTGCTGAAAGAGGGTGACCACAAAATCTGATGATGAGTATCTAAAACGAATGTCACTCCGTAATCGCCATGCAAGTGCTGCTGATTTAACAGCTGAATTCGAGAAAGATAGCGATAATTTAAACTCACGAACTCTTCAAAGACACCCTGTGGAATGCAGTCTGCATGGCTATAGCTCCAAGCAAAGAGGGCTAAAACAGCATGTTTCGTTGAAACTCGGTATTTTTTTTGGGGTGAATCTAAATGCAAACTACATGAATCGGACGGTAGGCGGTATGTTCGGAGACTTAAAAGTGAAGTTTACCATTCAGATTACATTTCTCTACTCTGAAATTCCCAGCGAGCTAAATGGTCTGGGGATGTATATCTAGCAAAGCGGTTTTAAACGCCTGAAATGTATTACTGGAACTGTGAATGCATTAATGTACACCGATATCTGGGAGGAGTGTTTAAAACCAGTTATTTAGGATTATTGTAAAGGTGCTGGAAATTGCATTTTTCAAGAGGATTCTTCACCCTGTCATACAGCAAAATCGGTAAGTAAATTTAATTTATTTAGGCATAATTTGTTGCTTCATTTATAGATTTCCATCTCCACAACATACTGGATATTACGAAAGTAATTCTATCCCTGTTTCTCCCCTTTATGTGCAGGCCTATCTCAAAAAGTGGCATTCAAGTTTTGGACTGACCTGCGAAGAGTCCTGATATGAATCTCATTCAAAATTGTTGGCATAAAATGGGTACCAAAATTTTTGCTAAGAAGCCTGCTACAAAGATTAAACAGCAAGAAAGTATTATTAAGGTCTATAAAAGTATCCATGAAATTAGCCAGGATTACATTCAGAACTTTTTATCTTCTATGCCTGACCGCTGTCATCGCAGCTCATGAAGGACCTACTAAACATTGAAGTGATCCTTATGCGCGCATACACATCTAGGTGCATATAATATGGCTGCAGTTATGTCGATTTTAAATTAACTGCAAAATTTGTGTATCAGTTACTTTGCTAAGTACTACATTTTCACTCTTTCTCATTTTCTGTGTAATTAAGTGTAAATGATTTATTAATCCTAATAAAATTTGATTAAGGTTATTTAATTAACTTTATTTACTGTAACATTATGATCTTTACATAAAACATATACACAAAACACATTATTTGCCCACCTTTCCACTTTTCCGCAGATGAAGTTTTTTTTGCGGGGAGGGGGGTCCGCCACTGTATATACCGTAATTAAAAAGTACCACTAATCATCAGAACGCAATTTCTTTTTAAATGCATTTAGATGCTTTCTTAAAAATTCCAAGCTTATGGAAATTATAAACAAAAATTAATTTAAAATTTGAAATTTCTAAAAATGAGCCTTAGGCTGAAGGTAAAGAAATGCTGAAGTAAAATATTGCAAGTAAATTGATTTAACAATTTTGAGTCCCTTTAAAACCACAACGACAAAGGGGTAAAAGTTTAAAATCATTACGATCTTTCATGTCATCTAATTCAAGAATGCGTTTCAGTTCTATTTGATCGGCAAAGCCACTCTGAGATTTAATTATAATTAAGGATGCTTTTAAAAATCAAAAATATTCCTCCTACGCTTGTCGGGGTTCATAAAACTAAAAAATAAAAAACAATATAAATTCATTTATGAAATTATTTATTTATTTATCAGATGAATAATTTGGGAGGTAGCTGCAATAGATTGATGTTTTTACTGCATTGTAATAACTTAGAAATTCGTTTCTGCGTAGATAAACGTACTTGAACACATACGTGAAGGTAACACTTGGAAGACAGACGTCGCCTTTCAACACATAATTTTGTTACTTGATAACGAATTCTTAGGATACATACTCTTTTCTAATACAATCCATACGGGCGCACTGTGAAGCCCTCAATGGCGATAAGCAGCAAAGGCAATAAATGCATGTTGGCAAGCACCAAGCGAAGCAGGAAAAAAAAAGGCTGCGCGTTAGTAGGAGCGCTATATATAATTAAAAGTTTCTTTAATCTGGAGCTTATCGCATTACAGTAGGATTACATATGCAAACACGAAAAGGGTTAATTTTGAAAGATGCAGTCAAGTACAAATATTATTAACAATATTATAAAGAAACTTTTACAACAAAAAAAGAGATAGCCAAATTTAAATGGTGAATAAAAAGGACTATCGCCAAATTAAAATTAATAATTTTCTTCATACTTTATAGTTACATATATCCCAGCAACAAACAAAATTAATCTCCTCTTTCATAAGGTACATCAGAGTTGAGATATATTTTCCTTCTTTAGCGAGTATTCATTGGCTATTAAAGAACGCACGGGAAAAGCCGCGACCAATGAAACGAAGACGATGACGTTCATGAAATTTCTTATATTTACAATGCACCTAAACAACACAGTTAATTGCTCCACGTTTAATTAAAAATTAAAATGAAATTAATGACACCATCATGTTATTGCCAGAGTAATGGAAACAGTCGCGGTTGCAGTTAACCCCGCGGGGACAAAAGCACGCAAATATTATACACTTATATTCTCAGATCGCCTTGATAAAATAAAGAAGGTATTTTTAATTTTTATCCGATTAAAAGGAGGAAAAAAATTGGAAGAAACTACGGGGGGAAAAAAAGGAAAGCTATCCAGTAACACATAATCAAACATAATCCATTTATAAAAGAAGACAGGGGCTTATTACATTAAATTGGAGAGAATAACTTTTCCGGATTAATTAAGTCCATTAACTTAGAACGTAAATACGACACTGAGGGAGGGAAGGGGACAACATCCCGAGGTAGCTTTTCGGATATTCGACGCGAAACTTCGAATCGCTAATTTGAGACACACTTAAAAGCTATGCGTTTTTTGTTTTTTTTTTTGTTCATCCCGACAGTTCGGTAATTAGAAAGCGAATATATTTTTCCTAACGATACGCGAGTTAATGCAATTCATTCCGCCGGGGATAGAATGCAATAGTACCTTTCCTTGCACCTCCCCACTTCGAGCTGCGTTTTATTTATTTGATCTCGATGTTTTTGTCGGTTTTTACTGGGAAGTGCAACAGCTTGCGTTCGCATTCGAGCGTAATGGCAGTCGAATTCGATAATGAACGCTGAAAGCATTTTTAGGCAGATGGTCGAAAGTTTCCGCGATGTAGTGGAAATGCAAAGCATAGTTTCCTTCTTTCTTTCTTTTTCTTTTTTTATGCTCAGCAAAATAATTTAAATGACATTAAAAATAAGTGTTTGCATTCTCCTCCCATTTTACTTTTACTTGAATTTAAAGTTAGGCATATCTACCGAAAGGATTCAAATGCTATAGAACCTTTCACACACAGTGTTTACACATTTTTGCAACGAATTCCGAGTCGTTTAAGGAATGCTTAAAATGCAAAGAGTATTTTTTTAAACGCTCGATCTGATAGCCGTTTTCTAGGGATATAAATCTGCATCGTTATTTTCATGACAAAACGGCTTTTCATAAAATTTCCAGTGGTATTGATGTCTATCCCTCTTCCACTAATTTCCAATCGTCATAGGTTTGCGCTTAGAGTACTCTGTTTTCAGGAAACCAAAGGCACACTAGTCCATAGGTGAAACGTCAGAGATCTTCGCAGCAATACGTTGAAAAGATACTTATGCAATACCTGCATCAGTCTTTATTTTTTGTATGAATGAAGTGGTACTTTCGAAATCCTGACTTGTTACTTTGTTTCGATGAAGTGTTACTGTTTGAAAGTTAGTGGGATAAAAACATGAAATTTCTTCTGTAAACATCGGACTTAAAGCTTTCTCATGATAGTACGTCGAAATGATTTTAACATTTTTTTCCACTCTTCTCATTTTTAATTTGCACTTGTAAGACAATCCTGGGACAATCATAAACCCCTTACTGAAATTTTCTTTGCATCTACGGGGCCGTGTTTGAACATGCTTTTCTGTTCGTTTTCCAAAATGTATAGACCTTTTTTGTTGCAATCGTGTAGGTAAATGAATCGAGAATCAGAATATATTTCCATTTTTCTCTGACTAAACAGCTTTCACGCGCGTTCTGCAAACTGTTCTACGTTGAGCCACATGACTCGGAAAAAGCTGGTGAACATTATGCTTTTAGCTGTAAGTACATCTTGGTTTATTACTACATTTATTGTTGCTACAGATGTGCTTAAAATCCTTACAATTAATTTCTGCATCAGCGGATTTTCTCTTGTTACCATCGATTTAATTTAGAAACATTAGAAAAAGTATGCACTTTTTTTGGGTATTTTCTTGGAGTCTTCTTTCCGCGTAGAAGTAATAACTGACGGTTTTTAACTTTCCGATTAATAATTCCGCTTATCGAGCCCTTGGACACTTTAATACCGCGCATTTCACAATGTTTTACAATTATGAAATAGGAATATTAACTCTTCGGAAAGCGCAAAAACATATCCTTCGATTCACCGTTTGTTTATATGCTACATTTTCAAAGAGGAATTAATTTAAAAGTAACAGGAATTATTTCTCATTTCAAATAATAAGCTGTTGGCAAAAATTGTTATTCCAAAACATCTGCCTTTTCTTAAATCTTTACCGAAATCATTTGAAAAATGTGTAAACACTCTCTGTAGAAGTTTTTGAAGTAACAGAGGATTAAGCAATTCTATAACGAAAAAACTTATCAGAGGAAAAGCTTATCATAAACAATTTCACACGATATAAGGTCTTTAATTAAAATTACACTGTAAGGTATATTTTAATTTCATAACAGTCATTTTAACTTTGAAACCCTTTCTTTTCAATTCTTGTTTCCACTCACAACTCCCTACCAGAATGAGTTTTTAGAATCGCGTTGAATGCAAATGAGTTAAAAGAAGTATTTAAGGAAGGTTCAGCTTACTTCGATAGACAGTGCTAGGAGTCCTTAGTGGTGCGCGTTTGTCTTCTGGCTAAGTCATTCTTGAAGCTGTTACGCTCGGACGTATTATACGTGCCTATTGGTATTCGCCGGCTAGTTCAAGTTAAGAGCCAACTGCGTTAGATAATGATAATTGTGTCTAGCTTCGGCTTAGTTTAGTTAATAGTAATATAGTTTCTTATTTCTTATTCTGAGTTAAAGCCCGAGTAGAGGCTTTCCTGTAAGCCCGAGAAGGGGGCCAACTGTTATTCTTATTTGAGTGCATAAAAAGATATTTTAACCCTTCTCGAGTCTACGTCTTAGTTGCTTTTAAGTCAGCGATAAGTCGCTACAAAGTTCACAAAGTTCCTCGACGTTCTATCATACACAAAGGGCGAGGAACGTTACAACACATTTCTTAAATTAGCAACTGCCATATGCTGCCTATCTCACCGCAGATCTGTTTTAGCGACTTACCAATACTAAAACTATCAAGAGTCTTGAAGTAGACGACTTTTAATTTATGTTATTATTATTATGCTATTAAATAATGACAAATCTATATGCATGTATGTATATATGAAAGTTACTCGCATTGTGGACAAACGACAGCATCTAACACTACCAAATTTTGAACACACGTAGTTCTTCAGTCGAACTCACTCCGATTCAGTCGAACGTGTCTACTTCTAAGCCTGGATTTTCAATTTCGAATTTTTAAAAATTTATTTCATCTTGTGTACGAATTTAATGAATTTTTATTAACGAATTCCGATTTAAAAGCAAGTAATGGCAATATTGTTCGAAATAAAACTTTTTTCTCTCCAGTGAGCCAGATTGTTCAGGTTACGTATGCTCTGCCAGGACGTACTCAAACAGTACTAATCGAAAGAAATTACAGACTGCACTGTATATTGTTCTTCGACAAGTAAGCAATGCACTTTGGTATATCCAATAGCAATAACATACACGAAAAATTAAATACTTTGCAACTTAGAAATATATACTATAAGGTATCAAGAAATTCCTTGAAAAATATTCCTTTGTGAACGTATTAGCAAATATGAAGTAAAGAGTGGTCATAAAAAATTTCCCCTGACATACAGGTAATGAAATGGTGTATCCGCTGAAACAATCGAAATGAAATTTCAGACATCGTTATTTAAAGGTATACGCTTGAGATTGTGCTAATTTAAGGCACTCTCACGTTTATGGTTACAGTTTATGGTGATCAGCGCACTAGAAAATTATAAACGACGTTGGAACGATACAATTATGACGAAAACTGCGGGTGTAAAACGTTTGCAAAGACAGCATTCTAAAGGACTAGTGACAATATAAGAGAGAAGAGAGGGGAGACAAACTTTTATTGGAACTACAGGTTTACATAGTGCCCACCTTGGCAAATGATAACGCATTTCACGCGGGCGATTGTTGGCATCAATGGAGAAAGTAACATCGAAAGAGGAATCTGTATAGCTTTCACGTTTTATGCATTTATCAATTCTAGCAAATCTCGTGGATTTGATATGTCCACCTTAGGTTTTAGATTATCTCAGAGAACCAGAAATCCATCGGAGGGAGGTCGGGCGATCGCGGTGGAGAAAAAATTGCAAAGTTACGGGAGATGACTCTATCTCGGAACGTTGTATACACTGGAAACATGTAATTTCAATAAAGTTTTTTTCCTCTCCTCCCTTGTGTTGTTACTATACTAGTATTTTACAACGTTCTTTTACGAATGTTTTATGCCGGCACTTCCAAGGTATCGTTCAACGCCATTTATGGTTTTTCAATGAGCTGTCAGTTTATCCAGAAAAAAAAAAAAAGAGATTGGGTGTTGCCATTCGAAAATTTCAAAATTTTTTCACTCTAAATGAAACCGTGAGAGCACTATTGCTTTAAATCGGTTCCAATCTCGAGCACATACCTTCAAATAACAATATTTGAAATTTCATTTCAAATGGTTGAACAACCCAGTTATGATGTTCCTATTGCCATTCAGTAAAGTGTAAGGTATTAAACTTTCAGATTTAATCTATCTGTTACTGAGTAAACAAACCAAACGACAATGGACGGCGTTAATAAGAATATTTTTTCTACTTTTCAATCTAATTGATTTAAATATAAACGCATTTAAATAACAAGACAACTTATTAGAAATATTAAATATTTTAATAAAATTACACTAGTTAGGTTCATTACAATCATTAATATCTTTTCTTTTTTATAATTAGTATTTCAGGCGGAAGGCGGCTCAAGCGTTTATAGTACCAAATTACAAAAATACATCAATTATATTGTAACAACAGATCAATTTAAACAGAATATGACACATATTAATAAATTTTATTATTATTTATATATTTTTTTTCCTTTTTAATAGCACATGTAGTAGATCCAATGTACAATATTATATCTAAAAGAAGTTTACGAAAGGAAATTTTATGAATCAGGAATCCACTTATTTCCTTTGGGTACTCGTAGTTTATAAAAAAGGTTTCTAACATTATACGTTAGAAATTCAAAAACAGGAAATCGGTGTTCTTTTACAAATTTTCCAGTCAACAGAACGAAAAAATAGAAGACCCCAGACATTAATATCCGCAAATCCATGCAAAACATTACTCTAAATACAGGAATATCACTTTCTGAACAGAAGACGAATAACAGATTACAAAAGTCAACGATTCGCAATAAAAGAGTTTGCTTTCTCCCCCAAAATTAAACAAAATGTCTTCTCTCGAGAGAGAGTCAGATGGGATCCAGATCACGAAACTGAAAATTTAATCATGGCCTCTTCGAAAGATGAAAAAATAAAATTTCTTTTCGCTTTATACAGTTATTTTGCGAAGGCAATCTTCGCTCTTCCTTATCACGCACAAATTGACACACTATTTTCGCGAGTCAATAGAAATAAAACTGATAACATGGTAAACGATATTGAATTTCTACCGTAACGATGGCGACAAATATTACGATTTAAAATAAAATACAAACCTAGTAAGATTAAAAAATAAGCAAACATTATTTGTCTACGCACAAATGATACGCGAACGTTAGGATATCTGAATACAGCAAAAGCATAAGGGATTTATACCTAAAAAGGGGATGCCTTCGTAAACGAATTTCTAAGGCAAACCGACTCTTACTCACCATATTCCTTGCAAACACACATAAAAAAGTAAAATAAAATAAAATAAAAAAACATGCAGCCTGTCTGTTCTCCTGGATTCGAACCAGACACGGGAACGACACCGTCTTCCTGGGAGATGGGAAATTTGAGAAAGATTTTAAAATACAGCTGAAATTTCTGCAATTTTTTTAATGACGAACACCTGCGATTTACTTTGTGAAGTTTATATAAGTTTCTTATAAAATTTAAGAATTCGGTTATATAAACAAAAGTTCTAGAATGTTCTAAAAGCAACAGCACTCGAATTATCCAAACTTCTTAGCTTGTTTATTTTCTATCTAGACAATTTAAATAAAGGCATTTTAAATGCACTTATGAGTATTTAATTTACTGTACACCTAAAATAATGTAAAGCAATACAAGAGAAATTTTAATATTCCATTAAGGAGTTATTAAACTAGCTGAGATTAATGATTACGGAAGAAAAGAATTCGCCTTATCACACACAATCACTGCTTAAATATTAAAACTACTTCGTTTGCATTTCAGTTTAAGTAATGTATCTAAGTCTTACCAACACTTATGCTAACATGTGAATAAATGAAAAAAGTTTCTTCATTTGCGTGGTAGTAAAGTACATAAATTCCAACAGTTTTATCCAAAAGGCCGGTTTACTAAACATAAAAATCTGATGTGGACATCACATGACTTCTTTGTATGCCTATTAAATTACGCACATTTTTTCCTGCATTTCATTTAAACCTATTTTTCTAATTATTCTAACTCAATTAAAAGTTTCCCCAAAGCAAGTTCAAAATGATATCAAACATTCTAAATTTTGAAATTAAATGTCCCGGTCAATTTTCGTCGTACGGGAGTCAAGCTTCTTATAATTTTATTTTTTCATAACGAGTATAAAGTTTTCCTAAATATAAATATAGGAAACGAGAGACTGCATTAAAACGTTGCGAAATAAAGGCCGGGTATCGACTTTTAAGCCGGTAAGAATAGTTGACATATATTTAATAAAAATGCTCCATTAATGTAATAAAATTCCTTTATTATGTGATAAGATGACTTGGCAGAAGTTGCAACGGATTAGCACTGGAGTATAACTTGAAGACTGCTGCGTAGTTATCAAGATGACATTCGAAGAACACACATAACAGTAAATTCTAAACATAATTTTATTTTTAGATAATAATGCATACTATCACTGTGGGTGCGCTATGCACCTCCCAATTTTGCTCAGCTTACATCTGAAACAATGGAAAAATTTAGGAAAGTAAACTTTGCCTAGCTAGCGACACAGCGGAAAACATGAGAGACGAGCGAAGAAAAGAAGAGGGAGTTCCGACGTAATTAAGCTTCTTATAAGAATTCCATTTCAGATCACATGACACTTTACAGTATTTTGGATTAGATATTTTATATTTTACATATATATACAGTTCTGGTACTGAAAATTTCAGTAAGAAAAGGAGATGCAAAATTAAATGTTATATCAGTCCAATATACGAAATTTAAACGTTCTACGGGTAATCTTTTTTGAATTATTCGAATACATACATATGTACACTGCGGGAAAAAAAAGGGGGGAGCGGGACAGTTTTATATCTCCCGTTGTACTGAGCCGATTGATGAAATTCAAATCGCGTTTTTCATATCTCGACAGCGCAACTTAGAATATATATTGCATTCATATATAGCAGTGTTTTAATGTATGTATTTTGACACAAAATCGGACTTTTTATGAAATGATATGCCAATATTTTTCCATATTTCGATTCTACGACTCAAATTATGCCTAAATATTAAATTTTGTAAAATTTGGTACGAAATTTACGGAGAAACTTAAAAATTTATCTTGCCGCATTTTTTCAGTTTGCGCCAAGAAAAATTTACTTGGCGAACTTCTTAATTTATAGCAACCTATTTCCTCTTTTTTTCCCCCCATTGTACACCAGGGGGAAAAATCATCGTTAATATTTTGAAATAAATTAAACAAATTGTGTAAACCATACTTGGCGTTATTATCGCTTATAACAATTATGCCAAATTTTAAAAACGCGCCAATATGTAAATTCCTGTATAGCTTAGAAAATTTTGAATAAAACATTCTAACTTTTTGCAGGTGTGCCTAGAAATACATGATGATGCTGTGGGGTTTTACTTATTTAAATCCAATGTTCAATCGCAGAACCCCACAAACACTAACAAGCGAATAATCACTTAAGTGTGTGAATAAAGAAGGGTTAACTACCCTTTTTCTCAGAATAAATACAATCAACTCCTAATCCGGAGTATACACAAAGCCTTCACTTGGGCTTGAACTTAAATGATTCTGAAATTAAACTAAGCTTAACTAAAGCTATCTGAACGATATAACCGATGCTATCAGGTTTCTAAGCAGTTGGCTCCCAAGTATTAATTAAGGGCCTAAAGTATGGCCGAGCACAGTAGCTAAGAGAGAACGTAGCCAAATGGCAAACGCGCTCTAGTCAAGAATCAGACTCTCCTCTCGAAGTCGGCGAAACATCGACTTAAATAGTACTCTTGCATTCACTGCACTTCTGAAATTACATTCTGGTAGGAAATTGCAAGCTGAAATTAGAATAGATAGGAAAGTTGCATAACTTAAAATAACTGTTAATAAAATTAGGATAAACCTTACAATGTTAAAAATCTTATATGCTATAATACAAAATTTTATAAAAAAAAATATTTAAAAATAAATCATAAAAAATCGGCGACTTATATTTCAATTAAGCCTAAACTTCGAATTCTGGAAAAAGAAATCAAGTAAGTTTAATAAAAAAAAGAGATATTAATAAATATATATCAAATTCAATTAACAATGAAGAGAAAAATTTTGAGAGCTAATTTTTTAAAAACTATTCGTGCGATTTTTACAAAGCTTGGCACTTTGGCATAGCTTTAATCGAGAAATCGAAATATGGGGGGGAAGGCATCCCATTTTAGAAAAAGTCCGATTTTGTGTCAAAATAACTACATTAGAACAATGCTGTATATAAATCTAATACATATCCTAAGTCGCGCTTTCGGGACATGAAAAATGAAAGCTAAATTTCGTCAATAGATCCTGTAGAACGGGAGACATAGAACTGTTCTTCCCTCCCCCCGCAGTGTACATTTGTACGTACAGATGTCCCCGTAAAATCCATTTTGAATCAATTTAAACCCATTTTACAGTCCGTTTTGGAAAACAGAGTCTTTTATTCTGTCTGTACGTACAGACGTCACACAAAAATAATGGTAATGGGTTCGGGAACGGTCCAAATGGACATTTCCATTGAAATCTGGTACCCGAAATTTTCGCGATTACAGTACTTCCTTTGCTTCATAACAGGGAAGTTAAAAAAAAAAAAAAAAAAAAAAAAAAAAAAGTGGTAATTGGCGAAGATTTAATTTTAACAGAAGCGCTTTCAGAGATTCCACAGTATCGCCTTCTTCAATTGTAAGCGCCGAAGACCGCTACCAGTTATTGTTGATCTTCTTAAAGTCAGTTTTATTTGGAGTGTCATTCTTTCTATTACACAATTTAGTTACAATAATCGCTTATGCTCCCGTCATTTAAAGCGATTTTCAACTCTTTCATTTTTTGGGAGGGGAGAGGGAAAGGAAAGTCATTGTGTTTTTTAAAAAGGAAAATTGTATTACCAAAATCAGTTTAAATTTCCAGAGCTTTGGAAAAGTTCGCAATAAGAACATGTTTTTACCAGAGGAAAGTCCCCAATAAAAATTCCAGCAGCTACAAAATAAATGCACTGCATCAGATAACGATTAATTCTTTATTGTGGAACTTGATATTACAAAAAAAAAATCATTTAAATAAAATTTTTTTTATAATTGCGAAAAATTCGATCTCCAGATGAGGCAATTGAAATAAAAACGGGAGGAGACGCAAGGAAATCAATTTTAGACGCTAAAAACATCGCATAATCCCTTACTAATGACATCATTACCCGTTGGAGTCCGGGGAAGGGAGGGAAAAAAATCCCGTCCAGGCCCAAGACAAAATGACTTTTCTGACACAGTCTAAGCCGTAATTAGAAGCTAAAGACCTCCAGACATGGATTTATGTCTCAGCATTCGGCGCGCAACTGATGAGTTCACAAAGGTTCTTTCTAACATGTGTATGCCACCAATTTCGATTAATTAGAACACTTCGGAATAGTGACGTTCCGGTCTAATTAAGCCTCCGTTCCGTTAAGCTGCCTCCGTTACCACAAGCTTGATTTCAATATTTAAGATCTGAAAACACTCAGATTTTTTAAGGCGCATCATACGGTTTTTAAGCCCTTGATACGATTCTCTCATATCTATATTGCAAAAAATGAGTAGAAAATAAACTTTCAAAGCTAAATTCTAGCGCTAACGCAGTTAAAAGTAAATAAATTTAATATTAATTGTAGATTTAATTAAACCCGGATTATTCGAGGAAATAATTCAGTGTGAAAATATTATTGTAAATTACATTATTGGCAAAAAATACTGCAAATAGTTAAAGTTAAAATTGAATTAACTAAAAACTAATAATTAATCATTGATGATTGAATGATATAAGGTTGATATCGTCAGGCGGGGTTAGCCTTTTTCATTAGACCATTCAATTATTAAGGAATACTGATTAATGCTTTCTCCGTCTAGAACATTTCAGAATATATTCCTTTATAAAAAAATATTTTTTTCCATATTTAATCAATTCTCATATTGTCCAGAATAGTCGGGGTTTAATTAAGCTAAAATTTAATAAATTATGCATATATCTTCAGAGGCTGGCAAAAGAAACTACATCCCATATAAAAATAAACACTTTGCATTGTTAACGCATTATTTTATTCACACAGAATTATCTTAATTACTGCAAAGCAAGATATAAACATTTAGTTTATAACACATGTAAATGGTAATTTTTATAAAAACTTGAGCTTCAAAATTGTTTACAGAAGACATTCTAACGTCAAATGTTCCTTCAACCAGTACAGAATCATTTGTTTTCGATATGTCGTGCATTTAACACAGTAAAGGCATGTGAGAACACTATTTTCTATTTAGCACAGTTTTATTAATGAATCATAAGTTAGAATAGCTATGAAATCATTATTTAACAAGTTAGAGAGCTTGCTTAACTCGGATAAAACACAAACAGAATACAAATCAAAGTTAACCATCTTTATAAACATTTAAATCAAAGTGTTAAAAAAAAAGAACATACAAGAGATTCATTTAATAAGTTTTAAATAGCTTCAGGCTCATGTATTAGGCAATATTATCAGGAGTATATTCCATAAAAGAAGGTAACATGCTGAAAAGAATTAAGCAAAATACAATGCTAGCATAAAATCTTTTTAAAACTTCTTAAATCAGAATATAAGTAGAATTCTCTCTCGTCAGCAGATCGTTTGCGCTCGTTTGTTTTTGAGTTTTATTATGCAAAAGCGACACTAGTTTATTCTAACAGTTTTATAATAAGTTTCTTAATAATATTTCACACTTTTAATACATTTTTAATGTTTTGACATATTTAATGGTTAGAATGGCTCTTTGAAGAATTAGACCATTATCAAAAGTTTTTAAATTACAAATTTAAGAAGTTTCCTTCCTCTTTGAAACGATCTTATTCCACAGCCCATCTTCGAAAGTAATTCCATATTATTTGGAATCATCATCACTCAGTTCCTCAGTCCCAATTTCATTCGGGTAATCGTTGATGTACTCCATAATTACTTGCAATACATTATCGCCATTTTATGCCTTTCTCGTGTTGGAAAACTATGATCCCTCTTTCCTTTTATTTCACTTTATTCAATCATTCGAAAGGCTCGTCGTCGCCCATAAAAGCGAAATTTTACGACCGCCTGCTCGCTTATTTTGAGGTATTCTTTAAAATACTCTTTTATTAGGACGTAGTCGGTGATTTATTTTTCGAAATTGTGGATTTTGCGAGTTTATGACACTTTCAGGAAGCGTTATTAAGAAAGTGACCACAGAAGAACAAGTCTGAATATACTCTAGCATAGAAGTTGAGTTGTACTGCTACAGTTTTTCGGTACTACTTCGAATACACTCGCAACAGTACTGAAAAAAAAATAAACATTAATTCAGTTGTAGCATCACTTTTCAGAGTAACTACGTATCGAAAAGATAATTTAAGTGTATTGTTTATTTGTGTGTTTAATCGAAAATAATAAGGCAGCCCAGTGCTATATGCCTACGAGAAAAGATTTATTCCGGGAAGATTTTCTAAAGGGAACCGCCTCGTATTCATGCTACACATTACAAAAACCGGGAAAGCACCCACGTAGCCAATTCGTTTTCCGGGTTCTGAGTTTTAACAATCTGTATTCAGAGATTTTTAACCTTTCAGCACTTGATCGGCAATGTTCTATACAGATATTATAAAAAATTAGAAGTTTGTTCAAAACGCTCAAAAATTTTATCTTTTAAAATTTTAATGGATGCCATTACGATTATTCAAACCTTGTCATCTTCGAAGTTCTGTCTGATTGACACATCACTCCCAATGCAGTTTCCTTAAAGGTTTGCTCTTCTCGATCAAAGTCAGCCAGCGGGACAACATTGAAGTCCTACTCCAAAGCAAAATTTCTCCCACTCCTGTGAGTAAAGTGACATCACTGAGCAGATAGCATAAACCTTATAATATCTTAAAAGGTCTATGGCAGATAGACAAGCTACGTCACTGCCTCGAACATCGGAAAGAGAAAAGTTTGACTCTGAAAGAGCATAACCTTGTCTCTCTACTGACCTTGACTTCCTCTTTGCGTACCAATTCTTTTCCAAGTTCTCTTTGTGAATTTATTTTAATCTTGTCAATTGTCTTAAACATTGTCCTTTCAAAGTTAATTTCAGTTTTAGGAAAAGGAGGGAAAAAAAGTCTCTGGAGCATTGTCAGGAGAGCATGGAGGTTGGGTAAGTACGCATGTTTCTGTTTTGGCCAAAAAACACGGTTTAAAAGAAATGTGCGAAGGTGCATTATCGTGATGAAGGGATTGATTTACTTAATCCACACTTCGGATTTTTTCTCCGAATATTTTCGCTCCATTTGAAATACTACACTTTCTTTTATAGACAGTCGTTAATATGTACGCCTGATTTCATAGATTTCGGTCACACGAGTTTTGTCAGTTGAGGTCGAAGTCTGAACAGAAATCATCACTGGCTAATTAATCGGCGATCTCTGAATCGCTTAAACCAGTAGATTCCAACTATTTCTCTTTCAAATACCCTTTGACAGCGCTTTATAATTATAGAGCACTCTTAACCCTCTCCAGATTTAAAATCCTCGATAGTATTTTAACAGTCACATTGGAAATCTTCGCCATTGTTTTCCCTTTTATGCATTGAGAAATTTAAATTTCCTGAATATTTTCCTTCCTGTCAGCACTTATTGCAATATTCTGCATTTCTTGTCATTACTGGTAACATTTTTAGGGCAATGCATACCTCAGATTGGGACCCACTGGCTTTAACCATTTTTTAACGTGGCGTATGACACATATAGTGATCATCATTAACTTGTTTGAGCATTTCACGGGTCTCTCTAAATTCCTTTAAAGTTAACAGACAATTTTATATAAATATGCAGTTCATAAAACTGATTTATTTTGAAAATCGTATAGAGAAGGGTTTCAAAATTGATCAGTATTGACTCCCTGAGAGAACGATGAAATTTTAAAGGGAATCAATGATGATCAAGGGATCTATAGCGAAATATGAACTGGCAATCGATCGGCATAATCAAGATCCTGTTGATTTCAAAAATATTTTATGAAAAAAATGGCTAATTAATTATTTGCCGATATAAAGGTATATCATATAGAAAGGAAGAAATCATAAAATAAGGGAAAATATACGCTAAAACTTTGATATATCTGATTTTGATATTACGATGCAAAAAGAATTGACTGCACTGAAAGAGGATACTTCAAGCACAAGACTTATTCTAAGCTAAGTTTTAAAATATAAGTTAATTCGAGAAAAGTACCTGAAAAAAAAAAACTGTCACCGAACCAACATTATTAACATTTCCTTCTTCTTATCTAGTGGAAGCATACTTCAGTCATATCAGCAATTTACTACGGAACACAAAAAACAGGATGAATATTTCTCAAAGAAACGATTTGAGAATATGTTCAGCAATTTTATGCCAAATATTAGAAAACAAAAATGCATCAAAACATCAAAAGAAGCCATCATGTTCATTAACATCAAGCTTTCGTGCAATTAAGAATATCTGATTTTATTTCTGAAAACTCATTTACATTTGTAAAATTAAAAATAATAATAATACAAAAAATAACGAAACATAAATCTAATAAACTTTTTTTAAAAAACTTCCGTTCATTGTTCTTTTTAAATTATTTATAGGCAATTGTGTACATTACGATTATGTTGTATGTTATACATTAGTGGTCTCAAACTTGTAGGCCCCAAGCCGTAAAAGCCGCTGAAGACTGGTAGTTCGGTCTAGGGTTCGAGTCCCGGCGAACGGGCTGGCTGCATGGGCATTTTCGTGGTTTTCCCCATGTGTAACATGGATACGAGCCAGTTTCTCTTAAAATGACCTCCATGGGCATCCCTCCCTTCCATGTTGTGCCGAAGGGCGAAGCACATAATAAGCAGAAAAACTTGCAGTCCATGAAGCAGTTTTATATGGCCCGCGAAAGAATACGTGTCTGTTTATGTATTTGTTGTACATATGGTGTTGCAAAGATTTCAAGATCGTAATTGTTAGACTTCACATTATTTTCATTACCATTAATAACGAACGCGAATAACGCACCAATAAAATCTATAAAGCTATAAATCTATATAGCTAATTAGTTTAACGTGACATATATCTTACTCAGAGCTTTAAAGATACAAATTTTATTAGCTTTTCTTCGTACTTATAAAAAAAAAAGCTCGGTTAGGAATTTTTGCACTCAGAAAATTCGCTTTATTTATTTGCAATCAGCTCTTTTGTATAGTTAAATATTTATAAGAACCCGATTGTCCGATGAGCGTCTACAATCCGTGATGAAGATAGTTTCTAATAATTTCTCTCCAAGGCTACAAACGTTATCAAAGTCGTAATACCATCAGATGTCAAGCTGTAGAATGAAGAAATACCGAAGTTTGTGATTATTAACATACAAAGATATGTGTTCTTATTTACAAATAAAAAATTTATGAATAAGAGACTAGATGGTCGTTATTTGCTTCTTAAAAAATTTCTTCTGAAAATTTCTAAAGTTTTCATAATTTATTAAAATTACGAAAACTTATAAAGTTTTTATACTTTTTTAAAATTAAAGTAAGTTTTTAAATGATTAATTAAAAATGTTAGAGCAATTTTAAATACATGTCAGTCCGAAAATTTAATATTTAGCTATCAATGTGTTTGAATAACTCAGTTTAACCAATAAAAACGTGCAGGTGGCAAACTTTAGATTTCAGGGGCTGAAAATAATTATAAATTTAAAATTTTTTTCTTTTACAATATTATTATTATTACTGTTCTGATAAATATTATTTAAGAGAAATTTTATTTAAAATATTATTACATTTTAAATAAAATTTCTATTATATTATTTTATATTTTAAATAAAAAAATTTAAAATATTATTTAAGAGAAATTTTGTTAATAGGCCAGCGTACAGTTCGAGACTGCTGCTATTATATATTCCAGAGAAGGCAAGGGGGTCGATGAAAAAAAAAATTTAAGGATGGAGAAAAATGTTTCAAAATCTCTGGTATAAAATACGCATAACATACGTTAAAACAAAACGACATATAATAGAATGACTAATCGCAATTTAAGTACATGGCAAACGTGAAGTATCACGCCAGTATTACCGACATGCAACAGCATCTACTAGATATAATAGTTAAATTGCGTTGCCACGCTATTATAAAACTTAGGGAATTTTTTGAATAGACCTCGCGAACATCATTTTCGGAGGCAAATGTTTACAGGAGTTAATCTCCAGGAAAAGTTTTCATGGTATTCTGTTTCTTCATTGCGAAACCCTATTATTACATCGCGAGTTAAATACACTCTTAGACGAAAAAAACGATGCACCACGATGCACCGAGAAGGTATAAAGCAAATTGGACACAAATTGCTATGCATACAGGTTTCGACGGAAAATGCAAAATTTTACATTTTGGCTGCCAAAGAATGAACGGTTGTTGCTACAGCGTATCTGATCTGCGCAACTGCCAGGAATATTTAAGAGGAGAAATTACAATTCCAGGTCATAAATTCTTCACGAATTTCATTCCGTATACTCTGGTAGATAGTAACTATGCCTCACATACAAGTTGCGCGAACGATATGCGCAGATGTCAGAATTTGAGAGAGGTCGTGTAGTTGGGTTCAGAAGCCGGTTGGCCTTATCGACGAATAGCTCGACATTTGAGCAGGAGCGAAGCCACTATTAGAAGATGTTGGCAGGAATGGGTGAACCATGGCCGAGAACGTGAAGACGGAGCAGTCGTCAGAGCGGCACTCATAGCCCCAGATGCATCATTATCATCGATTGTACGTGCAATTAGTGCTTCAGTGCCCGCAAGGACCATTCATACACGGCTCACAGAATTGGAGCTGAGGTCACGGCGGCCTTTGCGCCGACTACCATTGACCTCTGTACAACGTCAAGCCCGTTTGCAATGGTGTCGGCTCATTCGAACTGGAATATCACTGACTGGAGTAAAATAGTCTTCAGTGATGAGTCCCGCTTTGAACTGAGCCCCGATGACCAGCGAAGACAAGTCTGGATAGCAATCTGATACCAACCTGACTGTCTTCCGGCAGAGAGGCCGACAACCAGGAGTGATGGTCTGGGATGCCATTTCATTTCATAGTAGGACCCCTTTGGTTGCCATCTGTCGCAACCTTACAGCACAGCAGTATGTCGACGAAGTTCTAAGGCCCGTTGTGTTGCCCTTCATGTCACGTCACTATGGGCTTACATTTCAGCAAGATAATGCCCGCCTCCACACTGCATGTTTCTACTGCTTTCCGAACATTACCTTGGCCAGCAAGGTCGCCGAATCTCTCTCCTATTGAGCAAGTTTGGAGTATTATGGGCAGGGTCCTCCAACTAGCTTGGGATGTTGACGATCTAACGCGCCAGCTGGACAGAATTTGGCACGATATCTCTCAGGAGGACATCCGCAACCTCTATCAATCGATGCCAAGCCGAATAACTGCTTGCATAAGGGCCACAGGTGAATAAACGCGTTACTGACTTTTTCACTTTGTGAAGCTCTGTTATTTCAATAAATCATCCAATTTTTCTCAAACTGTAATAATTTTTTTTTTCTGCACATGTACATCAGTTTTACCGATTTTCGTGCCATTCGGATAACTCCTTCTTGGTGCGTCTTTTTTTTTTTGTCTGAGAGTGTACATGAGCGCAGCCCTCGTTAAAACGAAATATTACTGTACATATTAAAAAACAAAAACGCATCAATACATCAAACGAAGCCATCACGTTCATTAAAATCGAACTTTCGTGCAATTAGGCATATCTGCGTAATTAAGAATTTTTGCTGTATTCGATATAGCGAATACCGCAAAAATTAACAAACTCTTTGGTTACGTCTAATCTCCTACAGACTTAATGTTAGCGAACTTCGAAATGTATAAAAATTGGATATAACGACATTTGTGGATATCTTTCCCTGAAAATCTTTCGTATTTTTCAAATTTTTTCCACAATTCCTGCAGTTCTCAACTGAAATTACAGATTTGAAAAATTGCAAACCCTAAAAGTCATTCTATTTCAGGTATTAGAGTAACAAAAAACTCTTTAAGTAACTGTTTTTTATCTTTCTTCGTGTTCTGAAGAATAAGCTAGGCCAGCCTGGGTAGCACTCAGTTCTGGAGACGCCAGGATACACAATAAACGTACCTTCGAATATTCTATTGTGTCCCGCATTGAGCCACAGAATTATTGATCAATCAACACAAAGAGCTAAAATTAGTTCTTTGATTCCATTCGAGTTCTTTGAGTCAGCTGTCAGGCAGCATTCTGTTCAAGGTTGATCTTTATTCATAGTTGCAAATACATGTTTTAGATGGAAATGTGTAATTGAAGGAACGAACTAAACCATGATTTTTATGCTTTGATGCGACACTTGCAAACTTAGGATTCTAGCACAAGTGGCATTTGCGCAAAATATCCCTGCAGTAACATGAAATTTTCTACCAGGTGTAACCAATTATAGACACAATGTGACATTTCCGGGCGGCTTGTTATTGACATAATGTTTCTCAAATAGTTCCTGCTTCTCATAACTATAATTTTTACGACAGTGTACACGATTTATCTGATACTAGTGGTCAGAGTTCCAAAAAAATAAAAAATGAGCATTTATGCCTCTAACTAAAAATTTAGATAACTTTAGAAATTATGTTTAAAAAAAAAAGAAAACGATTGGGAGCTTACAAAAATAATAAAAAAGGAAGAAGATTTAAAAAAATGTATAATTCCATTATTTTAATTGCCCATTCCTACCTTAGATATGGGGGAAGCTAAAAATACTGATTCGTTCACACAATGCATGCAGTGCAATATTATGCGGATGACAAAAAGGTATTTTGTTTAAAATATTTTAATATAGAGAATATAAAATAAAAGTAGTAAATACCTCATCAACGATATCGAAATAAGTACACAAAATTTCAAGCTCATAAACCAGTTATAAAGATTTTGAGCTTTAAATTGTGTTATATTTTGATATTTTAAAGATACACTGCGGGAAAAGAAAAGAAAGGGGGGAAAGAAAAGACAGTTTTATATCTCCCTTTCTACTGGGCCGATTGAAGAAATTGAAATTGAGTTTTCCATGTCTCGAAAGCCCAAATTAGGATATATATTAGATTTATATGTAGCTCTGTTCTATTATAGGTATTTTGACACAAAATGGGACTTTTTCTGAAATAACCTACCATTTTTTTTCCATATTTCGATTGTACGACTCAAATTATGAGTAAATATTAAATTCTGTAAAATTTGGTGCGAAATTTACGGAGAAATTTAAAAATTTAACTTGGCGAATTTTTTTCAGTTTGCGCCAAGAATAATTCACTTGGCAAACTTCTTAATACAGGCAACCTATTTTCCTATCCCTTCCATCGTGCAGGAACGGAAAAAAAATCACATCGTTCTTACTTTCAAATAATTTTAACGAAGTGTGTAAACACGTTTCCGCTATTATCGCTTTCAACAAATATGCCAAATTTCAAAACGCGCCAATATATAAATTCACGTATATCTTCGGAAATTTTGAATAAAAATTTCTAATTTTTTGCAGGTACGCTCAGAAATACATCTACTTTATGAGATTTGGAATGAATATAAATATGGAACTGTGCAGGAAGGAATCAAATAAGGTTCATAAAAAAAAGAGATATTAATAACCACATACCAAACTGAATTAACATTGAGGAGCTAAAATTTTGAGAGCCAATTTCTTAAAAACTACTCTTGCGATTTTTACAAAACTTGCCAGTTTGGCATAATTTGAGTCGTTGAATCGGAATATGGAAAACAAATGGCATGTCATTTCAGAAAAAGCCCGATTTTGTGTCAAAATACCTATATTAGAACAATGCTATATATAAACTGAATACATATCCTAAGTCGCGCTTTCGAGACATTTAAAACGCAATTTGAATTTCGTCAATTGGCTCAGGGGAACGGGAGATATAGGACTGTCCTTTTTTTTTTTTTTTTTTTTTTTTTTTTTTTTTTGTTTTTACGCAGTGTACTTGAGTTCTTACGATAATTTTCATTCTTTACGAGCTAAGACATATGTAATATAAACATTTTGATAAAATCTGTATACGTGCAGTAAAGTACCTTAAAATTTTGCAAAGCAAATTAATAATCAAAGCCGTTTTCCCAAGTCATCAGAAGATAAAGATCAGAAGATAATCAAGATGTGTTTTTGTGGAAAACTGCCAATATATACTTACTACTGTTACAAATCCAGCATTTAATGTTTCTTGTACACAAGTATCCCTACCTTTCGATTTGTGCGTTAGTGTCTTTAAACCCATTTATGTTAAGTAATTTTTTGCATAAAATTATTAACGTATGCTGAAATTGAGAAACAATAAAAATAGTTATTGCACGTAAAATAACTCATTAATTTTAATATATATACATATATTAACATCGTTTGGAAGATGTGATAATGTCTTTTTGTATGATTCATTAACCAATTTTTACATTATTTTCTGAGATGACCCATTATTTCCCTCCTATCAGATCGGATATAACGAACCAACGGATACGGTCTCTTGCAGATCGCTATAGCCGGGTTCGACGATATTTCTTTTACAGACCTGCTTTCAAGCAAGCCAGAGTAAGCTCTCAATCTCTTCTGAGCTGGTTTAGAAATTCAGAGACTACAGTATACATCCCTCACGTCTTAATTAAAACTTAAGATTTTAATTGAATAAGCCCTTACATATGTTCTTAAGCCACGAATTCCGTTTGATGTCTGGAGAAAGAAGAGAGTGACAGAGGGAGGAAGCTAGCAATAGGAAACTAGATCCCATTACGACTGCGTTCCAGAAATGTCTTCAAATTTGTTTTTCTTCTCGTAGGTAAGGAGGATATTGAAAAATTCAATTCGGAATGATCGGCTGCTCGAACTGCAAAAGGAAACGAAATCTGGGGAGAAATCTACGTTCGAGGTTATGTGGAAAAGAAGGATTCTTCGCCTGCACCCTCTCCATCCCCATCTGCCTTCGATCAGAATCTGCAAGGGCGTCTTTATTCCCAAAGGCTACGAGCAGACGAGAAAGGAAATCATTCCAAATGCGGCGCCACATAGTGGGAAGTGAATAAGGGAATTGTTTACTAGAACAAGCTGAAATCATAAAATGGCATCGGGGGCTATTTCTCGCATGATGATGAAATAGATAAAATTAAATTAAAAAAAAAAAGTCTCATCAAAAATAAATTTCTTTCAGTGCTGAATTAGGAATTCGCCACACTTCTCCTTTGCTAGAAATTACACTTTTTTTCGGGGGGGGGGTAATTTCATTATGGCTTTCACTTTCCGCCGCATGGCAAGAGTTCGCGCACAGTAGCATAAGTACAAATATTTTAAATATCACATCATCACACTTGCTAAAACTTCAAGCATGGTGTTCCCGACTGAATCGGTATTGATCCCTGAGAATGGATGAAATTTTAAAGGGTGTCAATGACTATCGAGGAATCGATAGCCCAATATGCACCGGAAAGTAAGAGATCACACTGATTACTAAAATATTAGAAATAAAATAGATATTTAGGTGACAGGGAAGTTTCTTTCTTTATATAAAGTTAAAGAGGAGGTTTACGCCTTTTTAGAGCGATTTCGGAACCGTTTAATTCATGTTCAAAATGTAAAGAGTATTCTTCTAAATGTTCAATTCGATAACCTTTTTTTGGACTACATGTCTGCATCCTGATTTTCATGATACAAGGCTTTTCGTAAAATTTCCACGGTATAGATTCCCATGCCTTATCCCCTACTTTAGAAAGTTCATCAAACGTGTGGGTTTGCGCTTAAAAAGAGCTCATTTTCAGAGGCCTAAGCCAAAACAATTGTCTATAAGTAAACCGTTAGAGGACTTTTCAGGAATACGTTGAAGAGGTACATATGCAATACCTGTATCAGTCCTCATGTTTTGAAGGAATGCAGTGGTACTTTTCGAAATATGACTTGTTGCTTCATCTTGATAAAATTAAACTCTTTGAAAGTTTTTTTTTTTTTTTTTTAATTTCCAATGGCGGGGTCCAAACCTTCCACAGTCGTTGGCCACTAATACGTAGCCAGAAATGGTGGTCATTTTATTATGAAGTACCGTACATTTTGATATAAATAAATAAAATAAATACCGTGCATTTTCCAGAATGGCAACAGACTCGAATGAAAAGTGAAACAACGCATTTACAGGAAAGAATAAATGTTCTTTCCTGTAAAGAGAATCTGGGCAAAATCGTTTTCCGAGCTATTTTGGAATTTAAAGGAAAGGGGAAGGAAAATAAAAGAAAATCCCAAATATTTTATGTTTTAACGTCGAACCAGGGTATTTGTTAAGATTTTTTATGCAGTGGCTGAGCTCGTAATTCACCAATCTGCTCTTGGAGTTACTCCTACTAACACACCTTTTTTTACCCTTTTTAACTTTATTATTAAACAACGCTTTGTTCGCACTTATGATAACTAAAATGTTCTTGCAAAATCACGAAATATTTAAAAACAGCATAATCTTTAGTATTCCCGATAAAACGTGACGTGTAGCAATACACCTTTTTTTTAATTCGCTATAATTTTTTTAAAAAAATTTACATCATGGCGATAGCGTTTGATGGCAATATCCTTTTATTTGAAAAGTGACACCGACCAAAATGTGAGGTCTAGTGCTTCCGGTGCTAAAAACCAAACAGAGACTGATAACGCTTAACGTATTTTCTCTTTTCTTCTTGCATGCATTCGTAGTGTAACGGTAGCACACTGCACATTTTTTACATCTCTTGCTTCAAAATAACTTAAAGGTTCTACAAGTGGCGTTTGAACTAAAATTGGTGATGATAATTCGGCACCACCTGGATTTGGCGACTGGTCCCCTAATCCCCAGACGCCCTTTAAAAAGGAGAGTATATAAGGGACTCTCTCCCACCTTTCGTGGTGTAATTGGAAGCATACTCGACGCGTATTCGAAAGGTTCAGGTTTCGATGCTTGGTGAAGCCACTGCACATTTTTCACGTTCCCTGCTTCAAAAACCCTAATGACTCTATAATACATTCAATGATCATTGTGTTAAAAGTCATGACGAAATAGCCAAAATTCTGGCAGCCGATGTTTGTACGTAGGGGCGCTTGGCGATCTTCGCCGAGAAAGCATTAAAGAATAAAAAAAATTTTCACCACAATTTTTGCATTGCACTAAGTGAAATAACGTGCTGTCGTTGTCTAGAAACTAGCCTTGTGTCGTTCTGACATTTATTGCACAGTTTGAACGCAAATTCATTTACACTGTATAAATTGGTATAAACACCTTTGACCACTTTAGACTAAAAACGGGTGTAATTTTCCCGCATTTCCGAACAATCTGCAATTAGCTGGCACGTATTTCGCACCTATTTCCGCCCAAATCCGAAATAAAGAATTGCTTAGGTGCTTCAAAATGTATGTAACTCTCTTAGTTTTGTTTTGAGCGGTGCTTACTTGACATTCTCGCTGCGGACAAAGGCATTTTATTTCGAACATAAATAAGATAATACTTTTCTTCACCAGAGCACTCGAAGTGAAATCGGAACGATTTCCCAAGTCTAGAACGGAAATTGGAGATCGTGTTCTTAAGTCTTTGGAATCGTGAGATACCCTCACCTCCATAGCGACCCATCATTATGCAAAACGAGAGTGGGTCATTACAAAATGAAAGAGCCTCTCGAACAGTGGTCGGGCAGAGGGGCACTTTTCATCATTACTTCCATCCTTCGATCCTCAAGTGACTGTAACCCCACCCCCTCTCTGGCGGAAAGAGAATTCTCTGTTTTAATAGTCCCTCTCGAGGCAGAGTAGTCTTTAACGAGGCCTGAGTGGCCGAACCTGCTACAGATGGAAAAATCGTATGCATTCTAGAAGCGGTCGTAAAACAATACTTGAATAGTCTTGGCAGTTCCCGTTTTCCCGCTTTAAACCCCCACTCCGCTTTTAAAACAGAAGAGGAATTTTCACGGCCTCGCAGATTCGCTTAAAAGCTAAACACCAATGATTTTTTATTCTAAACTTTCAAGATTACTCGAAACGCAGTTCCTAAACGTTTGAGTATTCTGACAACAACTTAAATTGAATCAAAAGAGGAATGTCGAAGATTATTCTGCACCGAAATAAGTAATATATTACACTAGAAACATCTTTCCTTAATTAGTAACGAAACAAATAGTCTTAAAAAAATTTAAGAAATTGATATATTATATAAATTACTACTATATTAATATTAATTAAATAAAATATACCAGTTAAATATATTATTAAACGAATAATATAAAAAAATTAATTAGTAAGAAGTATATTTATTTATTTATTTATTTTATCTCCCAGCTTTGTTAAGATCCGACACTTAATTTGAAAGATAAATTAAACGATTTTACGCTATATCAAATAGTTATACTCTGACAACCGAATAAGTGGCAGGGCGAGTGAGAGATGAAAATCATATGTTCCGCGCAAAGGCAACGCTTGGCAGGTTAAATGAACTACAAATGCCCTACTAGTATAATGGGCCAAAAAACGATAACGATTGCAACTGAAAAGTTTCTAACGGACAGTTCATACAGCTTACACATCACAGTTGTCATTGTTACAACCATAAGGCACTAAAGTTATTAGTTTTATTCACACATGTTGAACAGGGTCTAAGCAATTAGACGGTACCTGATTGGTACGGCTATGTGCCATTACGGTTAAAAAAATAAATTTCTGCAAGCGTGGACGTATCTACAGGTCTTCAGCTTGCTTGCTTTGTTACGATTAGTCGGTTCTAATCAGTTCAAGTCAGTTTATGCTTGCCTGTCTTCAGCTTGCTTGCTTTGCTTTGATTAGTCAGTTCATCTTAGCATAAAACTGTTAGGCAAAATCTGAACACCAGGTTCCGTTACATAACGAGGCCTAGTCGCCTAATAACGAAGTTCTGACCGTGAAGTCATAGTGTGAATGCCCGCTAATGGAACCGCTGCACAGCAGTATCCTAGAAGGCCGGATGGAGGTGGTCTTACCCATACGACCAAAGTGCATAAAGGTACTTGCACATTTTTGCAAATTGGCCGTTGCTCGCCAATACACAAGGGTGCTCCGGTATTAGATGCAAAGACGCTTACACGCTATTGCAATTCCTTTATAACACGAAGAATGCAACCTTCATCAATATGACGGGAAACTCAAGTAAAGATCTATATTTTAGTCAATAGTCACCGAAGTAGTGTGAAACGGACAGTTCACCGACAGGAGGCGGTGCAAATCGGGAGGCGGTGCAAGTCAGGAGGCGGATTGAGGCGGTGCAAGTTGGGAGGCGGATTGCGGATGAGTAAACTAACTGATAAGGTGTCGTCACACTTTGATAAGAGATTATCTTTTGTTGATTTTCCAGCGGTAATTTCTAATTTTAGGATTTTTTTCCTTTGTATTTTTCTTCGTCTTTACTAGGCATATAATGGTTATTTCCTATATTCTCTAAACGCCTGGAATTTAATGTTTGGCAGGTAGATGTAAATTTTTAATTTTTGCGCTATATTTCAAGAATTATAATGTCCTATACACTCTTAGTTTTAACGTATGCCTTACAATTTTTTATTTCATCAGAGCATATTCATTTTCCTTTATCTTAATTACATTACTCATTTTACACAGGACGTTCTTCATATCTTTTAACCATATACTCGTAATTTTATTTCACTTATTAAATTTTAGGAGTGTAATTATTCAGATATACATTTTAATTTATCATATGATTTTAATTTTAGATCCAATTTTAACTTTTTTCCTTCTTTCTAACCTTCGTAATGTTTAATGTACTCCAATTTATAATTTATTTGCTATATTTTACGAACATAATTACTGAAATATATGTTTCTATTTATTATATCATTTAATTTTATATATAATTTCAATCTTTTTTTCATACTTTCTAACATTTGCGATCTTCAACATATTATATATTTTAACTTATTTCTGATATTTTCTGATCGTTTACATGACCTTCACTTAATTTAGATGTAAAATTTTTAATTTATTTCGTAAATCTTAAGCTTATTTATTATATTATCACACTATACACACTGACTTTTATTTAATTTTAGATGTAATCTTTTAACCTTCTTTCCTATTTTTAATGTTTTTACTTCCCAACATACTCTAAAGTTTAACTAATTTGCTATATTTTCGCATAATATACATCCCATTTGTAACTACTTTCATACATTTTAACTTTCATAATTTCCAGTATAGTCCTAACTTTAACATAATTCGTATATTTTCCTATCATGTACCTAACTTTTATATAATTTTACATGTAAATTTTAACTTCTTTTCTATTTTTCGACGTTTTTAGTTCCCAACATACTCTGAATTTTAACTAATTTGCTATATTTTCACACTATGTACACGACTTTCATTTAATGTTTAACTACTTTGTACATGACTTTCATATAATTTTTAGCTACTTTCATACGTTTTAACCTTAGTAATTTCAAACAGGCTCTTAAGGTTAGCTTAATTCCTCTGTTTTTTATCATATATATGGACTTTATTTAATTTTAGATGCTATTTTTTACTTACATCTTATGTAACTCGTACATTTCAAACCTTCGTAATTTTTAAAGTACTCTAATTTTGAACTTGTTTATTATATTTTCTTACCATATACATGAACTTTAATTATTTTAGATGTAATTTTTATACTTTTCTGACACTTTGTTTCTTTCTAGTTCCCAACATACTCTAAATTTTAACCCATTTTTATAATTTTCGGTTGTAATCACGCTTTTGATTTTACTATTTCAGCTAAATATACACGTTTAAATGTCTTAAATATAGAGATAGTTTTCAATTAAACATTTTATTTTACAACCTTTAACTGCTATTTGTACCCAATTCGTTGAATAGCCTTTACTTACTCTATATTTTATAGTACTGTTTTAATTTGCCAACTGTACAATTTCTTGTTTTATAGCAGTCTTACCATGACTGATTCTAATATTTTTCTTCATTCGCATTTTCAGACTTTAACCTTTCCTGAGTATTCATGTATTTCCTTAAAGTTTTTACATCATTTATATCTGAATACATGCATTTAAGCTCTTCAGTATTACCAATGTTCAGTTTTGAACCTAGATTGCTATTAAGCTAACTTGATAGATTGCGAATTTTTAGAATGAATTCCCAATTTTCATCTATAATTTCAGAACCTTTTTCACTGCTTCATATATACATACAGAAATCTTTCATATTGTTTTAGACGTTTCATACCTTTTAATTCGGTATGTTTTTGCTAATTCATTGCATCCTACATCACTTTAAATGCCCCGACTATGCTAAATTTATCACCTTTTTTCTGCACCAAGTACGAGTATTTCTGCCTTCATAGACAACTTTCAAGTAAAATTAGCGAATGTCTGTTTTCATTAATTTATTTACCAAGTTATTTTCTTATGAAAGAAATCTTATGAAACACCTGCCATACTTTTACACAACATATATCCTTACCAATATACATATAGTTACGCAAGGAACCAAAGAAAGACACAGTAAGAGACACTTTACCCAAGTCTCCGCTATATTTCTGAATATTTTTACCTCCATCTGCCCCGAATACAGAAATTTCTTCATAAAATCCTCATCATGCAAGTTAACTATTCTTTACTAAGACACATTTAATGAGGAATAACCCCCTTTCAACGCAAAATTACACCCAAATAATTATAATATTTTCTTATATTTGTACGTATATGTTCGCATTATAGGAACTTTCTATGCATTTTTGAGAAATGTAATTTAATTATTGTTGCTAAATATTACTGTTTTCCAAGAGAAAAACTCCAAAGGCTATCTAAATCATCCAACTTATCCTACATTATTTCCTCAGTACAGAATAACTATCTTAGAACTATTTTCCTAATTTTAAGAACTTAATAGGCATGCTCCACTGTAGATTATTTACTATTTTATCCAAAATGAAGATAGAAACTTTACCAAATTTAAGCTTTTTTTTCCCAGAATTCCAACAAAGAACAACTTATTTACCTAAAAATGAGTCTTAGGATATTCTTATCGGCTTCAGATTTGCTATCAGTCGGGAAAACCTGATGTTCACTTTATCTAGCCTTGTCACTATACACATAAGAACCACGAATCAACAATTCATCAAGTACAATCAACATTTTAGATACAGTCAATATTGATGGTACTTTTATATACAAATCCCTTTATGATGGCTTCTGTCCTGACGAACAGTCGCCGACGTGCATAAAGATCTTGGTATCTTTATGAAATCATAAGGCTGGCGTGACATGAAAATTTCCCTCTTTTATGCTGTGGAATAAAAAAAATTATACAGTATGTAGTGTATGAATTCGAGACAAACAAACGACAAAGCAGTTAAGACGCCGAGTCAAATACGTTAAACATTTATCTTTTTATTTTATTTTTAGGGGTTATTTTTAGGGATTACAGTACGTAGTGTATGAATTCGAGACAAACAAACGACGATGCAGTTAAGACGCTGAGTCAAATACGTTTAACATTTATCTTTATATTTTATTTTTAGGGGTTATTATACTTTTTGTCTTCCAATTGATTACATTTTTAGTCTGAATCCTGTAACTATGATTAATGTTTCATCCATTTTTAAACCATCGATATCAGATGATAAGGCAGACCTACAGCCACAGGCACCTTAGAAAATTTCCTAAATTCCTTATAGGTTCATTCGCGACTGGTTTCCCCTCACAAAAATGCCAATAGCTTCGTGTAAATTGGTTACTCAGAAGCTACCACTTAAGTCCCCGGCCACAAATGTGCCGCCATCTTTATGCCACAACACCACTATGCAAGCCTGTTTTCGTTTCTTTTTTTTTTTTCCTTTAAATCTGCGAAGCAAACTAGAAACCCTATTTATCAAATAGTGCTTAGACTTAAAAGGGCTCATACATTCATAAAAGTTGCATTCTTTGTATTAAACATTCATCATTGTAAGTTCGCCGGCAGTTTTAAGGTGGGACTCATAGCGAAGCTTTATGTCTCCGCAAACAGCGGCCATCTTGCATAAGATGTCGCCACCATTACTACGAGACTAAGGCATTCCTCCCCCTTAGGCAGAAAGCCCTTGTGTGCTTTGCCATGTTCAAATAATCTAACCTAATATAATCTATTTGAATATGGCAAGACACGCTAGGGTTATATGCTTAAGGAGGGAAAAGACTCCTTTGCTAGTTCATATTCAGGTTGTACATGGGAAAAGCCATAACAACCAACCACGCAGCCAGCGCGTTGTCGTAGGATAGAATCCAGGTTGAAGTCTCAGTATTCAGTGGTCTTAACATCTTGGCTACTGGTGGGCGTTATATTCGAATAACCAACTTAACTAATTCTTAGAAAAAACCTGTGAATGCCATAGAAGAGTCATTATTGCCATAAATTTTGCAGACAGTAACTAAAATTTTTGTTTCAAGCCACAGACTGATAAAGCTATGTAACAGAAACATTAATGTAAGACAATGTTTTCAGACATAATTATATCTACTTCTATTCAATCATTTTAAACTTGTTTTGTAGCTATTGATTCTTAGTTTATGTTTAACATATTGTTCCGTATTACGCTATATTTATTGTCTTACATCACGTCAGAGAATTTCTTTGGCTTTTATTGAAAATCAAAGATTTAAATTCCAAAATTATATTATTTTGCATTTTTTACATTTAGGCATAGGAGTCTTGTTCAAAAAGCAAAGGAAATGAAACGCGATCGAATTCAATTGTTGGGGATTTTATGGAAAGAGATTAATTCAGGAAGGGGACGTAACCAAATCAAAATGAGGAACTAAAAGCGCTATTTCTAAATTAAAGTCAGTAATTTTCTTTCATATTTTACATCTTCCATATTCCTCCCTTTTGCATTTTATTTTATATATACCTATATCTATCTCTCTGTATATGTATATTATAATAATTACTTTAGGCAGCTAGTCTCAGCAAAGAAAACACATACTTCACTTTTTTTTTCCTCGTAAGATATGCACGAAAAGAAAGAATGAAACAGTGCTTTCTTCAAGTGTGCTCAATACAGTGTTTCAGTGGGAAAAAGGTTTTTTAAAAAACTTCAAGAAGAATGATATATCGGGCTCATTGATTTAATACTATTAGGTTTTCTTCACCATTTAGATTAACTGAAACACCGTAAATGCTTTATTAGATTACTAATACAGGTGTCATTTTAAATTCATTGCAAACGCATTTCGACTATTTCTTTCGGTTACGAAGTTGCTTCAAAATGAAGACACCAACTACCAGATCACAGACATACATTTTATCTACCTACCAAAGTTCCTTTCAAAAGAAAGTTTTAAAATTTCTGCTTTGTTTGAAGCGTGATGAACTTTAAAAGGAATGTTTTGATTTGACAGTTGATTCTTATTTACCAAGCAGTTAATGAACCATCACTGTAAGTTAAGCACGACATAGGAAGAGAGTTTCATCAATTTCAGGTCACGAGCAATTGAACAACGGCTAATTTTCGTCTCTTGGGTTCGCTTCCTACCAACCACACGCAGTACTTAAAAAGAAAAGGGTGATATTTCTCTCACCCTAGCGTATACCGCTTAAAGCAAGCACAAAAACTACCTACAAGAGGGAAAGAAATATAATTGCAGTTGAGAAAAAATACCCCTGGGACGTAATTTGTAACACTCGGACAGATTCTCCACCGCCACGCCTCCTCGGCGTTTCGGGAAACACTGGTCAGTCCCTGTTCTCGCCACACACCGCGCCTTTTCGGCGTTCTTGAAAAAGACAAAAAAAGAAAGGCTCCGCTCCCCATCTAATGAAACTCTCTACCTCCCCTGTACCCTTTCTTCCCTCTCTGGAAGTATTTTGTGGAAATCTATTCTCAGTGAGTGAATTCTGTGTGTTTGAGAAAGCCAAGCTGGACAGTGATCCTCTTTGGGTATCTTCCAAATCCTGTAATGAGACAGTACTTTTGTTTGGTGTGGGTGAACCACTCAGCAGTTGGGTTATTCATCACACAAAGGGTGAATATCTGACAGTTAACAACTCCTCTTTGTGGACGAACCTATTAGAGTTCTGTGGAAAGGAAGGCAGGTGAGATAAAGATTCTAATAGCTTTATCCATGACAATTTATTCATCTCCTCTTCAAGAAATAACCTCATAAATTCTCTGGCACAAAAGAATACTAGGGCCTTAAATTTTATTCTAAATACTCTATCAATCATCTCCACTTCAAGAAGTAATCTCATGAATCTTAGCACAAATGAATACTTGAGTCCTACATTGGATTATAAATAGTCTGGCAATCATCTCCATTTCAAGAAGAAATCTCATAAACCGTATGGCACAAATGAATACTTGGGCCCTAAACTGTATTATAAACAGTCGGGCAGTCATCTCCTTTTCAAGAAGAAATCTCATAAATCCTCTGACACAAACAAATATTAGAGCCTTAAATTCGATCCTAAACATTCTGGCAGTTACCTCCTCTTCAAGAAAAAATCTCAATAATTCCTCTGACTAGGGCCTTGAGTTTTTTCATAAACAGTCTCCTTTTTAAGTAGTAATCTCAATAAATCCTCTGGCATAAATAAATACTAGGCCTCTAAAGTTAAAGTCTCTGAGAATGCAATAAAACGAACGACATAAAACTAGGCTAGAAGAAGCATCTTGGGTATTAACTTTGATGCTTCATCATCAGACAAATCCTCTGCCACAAGAAGTAAGTCTGTTCCTTCGTTTACTTTATCTAAAAGAACGACCAACAATTTGAAGAATATAAGTTAATGAAAAGTATACATATTAAAAACATTTCAGTGGAAAATTAAAGATATTTTTTGACAAAGATTGGTGATAAACATAAAACATACAACCTGGATGGACTGAAAGATTTGATTTGTGTTATTTTCATTGTGTTAAAGCACGCGAGGGGTATCTGCGTCAGGAGAGGGTCGCCTCCGTGGAAGATTTTCCAAAGGAATTTGGTTACGTTGCGTATAAGGAGAACTACTATAATAGGAAACAACGTGATAAGCTTCTGTACCATCATTACAGCTTTTCAGCATTAGCGCTTATTACGTGGAACCATGCGGCTTTAATTGAAAAATTCAATACATTGCTGAGCATTACATAGGAAAGTTACATAATATGCAATTAAATTATTTGTATATATAATTTTTGCATTTTGCATGCAGCTTTTACAATGTTTGGCCGAAACAGAAATGTTTGTTCCAGAAAAATGCGTCATCAGATAATTGGGGGTCTATAACACGAAGGTATATATCAAAAGTGCTGGATATCAAACGTCAAATATATCAATTGAAAAATATCCAACGTCAAATATCTAATATCAGACTCTTGTAAAGTTACTGTGATATTGTCTATTAGTCTACTAATTAGAAGTTAAAGTGATTTGAGATTGTCACCACATGAATTCAAATAGTTTATTAAAGAACTATAGAACCTATGAGGAGAACCACGAAAACGTCCATATAGCCAATAAAATTGAATTCAAGTCAAACTACCAGCATCCGGGACTTTACCACTCGTACTTTATCATTCGAGCAATAAAGCCAACATTTACCATCAGCTCATTTCGACTATAAAAAAAATTTTCTACACATAAGAAAATTCTTAGCACTGTCAAAATGTCGGAATTAATCGGCTTAACAGTTTTCTAGACGCATTCGAAGCCAACTGACAAAAAAATACGTAAATAAATACATAAAACTACTTAATCTATGACGTGTTTTATTTGAATTCCACGGAGCACATTCCGAGTTCAGTTAAATCAAATTTTAAAGAAAGCTTTTGTACGAGCGTCTCATATATAAAAATTAAGGAAATCAAGTGATTCTATATATTACGCAGTATTTTGCGTCAGAGAGATCTTTATTTAATTACAAGAATATTGCAAGTATTCGGGCATCGTTTCAATATAATGCAAATTAAGAATATTTTTTCTCGTAATTACTTCAAAAAATTAATCTAAGAAGCGCATTTATTGCCTTTTAAATATTCAGTTCATTAAGCTGGTAAAATTTCAAAGATAAATAAACGATTTATCGATATTCAGAACGCCAACGTATTGAGAATTAGCTGTTTTTAAGGCAGCAGGGAAGATAAAGATGTATAATTCGCGTAATGGTTCATACATTTTGAAGTTTCCAGTAAAATATGCTTCGAACGTTTCTTTTTTGTTTTTTTTAACTCCTGGAAACAATTTTCGCGGAGTCTTTAAAAACAATTGATGCTCTATTACGTAATTTCAATCTTAATTTTAATTTTTCCTAACGCACGAAATTTATATAATTTATACAACATTTCACTATATAAATCAAGGCCTGATACACGGTTTCCTATAATGCTTAATATATATAAAATTTTAATTTATTTTTCCATTTCTAAGTTTCTGGAATTTCATCTTGTTATTCAGATTTCTGTTTAACACATCAAACAGTTTTACGTTATACAATTACACCAAGCCTATAAGTTTTAAGAATTCCAGTTAAAGAACATAAAATAATGTATTTAAAACTAATTCTTAAAATCAGCTATGCCGAGTGAAATAAAAACAAAAACAGATAAGAATCTTCTGTTATAAATTAGCCCCGGGTAAAGAGATCCATACTTGCTTAATAAAGGAAAGATGCTGTCCAGTTTTTATTATTAAATTCCTACTATTAGCTCACACTCTCCCTATATCTTGTTCAAATTTTCAATCGTTAATAAAATACTTTTTATTCATCCACTCAAGTTCAAATACTTTTAAAAAAAAAAAAACTTGTAGTGAATGACACTTGATGTTAATACAGTTTTTTTACATATTAAAGTCAATTCCTACTTCTTTATTCCTGTTTATCGAACTAAAGATATGCTGTTTTGATTAAATATATTATACGACTTACAAATAATGACCGTTTATTAGGAATTCTGTAAAAATTAATTTTATAACAATTTTTAAATAACAGTACATGATTGTGATAAATGGGATTGTAATATTTAACAAAAATAAGTGGCAACAGTAAAACGTTCTTAAAGATTTAAAAAAGTGTATGGAATTAAAGAATTGTAGTTTTATAAAGTTAGATGAAGAGGATGTAATGTCCCATTATGCAACGAAAATTCCCCCCCCCCCATATTTCTATGTTAACGTGATAATAATATATGTTTAAAATATAACCCTTTAAAATGTCCCTTGCTTCGCAAACGGAGAATGCGAAAAGGAAATACAACACAACGCAAGCGACGCTTAGAGAAAGAAAAACATAAGCGCCAAGAAAAACTTCCTATGAAAACTCTTCGCAGTAAGTCAAGCCTATGTTGTCTTGAGTCGTGTGAAATCGTTAGATAGAATATTGAAGAACTGGACTGCTCGAAACTCACTGGAAAGGTTCCTTGCAGTAATGAAGCATTACAAGGTATGGGTAGAGTGAGAAATTATAGACCATCATCAGCTTCAAAAATTAGAAACGAAAAAATAGTAATAATCTTAATAAGAAGTAACTAAAATAAAATTTTTCTTTGTTTATTCAAGTAGGAATTGACTTTTTGACTTTAAATTTTTTTTTAAATACTACTTGTTATAGGAACGCTTGCAATAAATACTTCCTTCAAATGAATTGGCAACAATTCCAATTTCCCCACAACAGGAAATTTGTCAGGTATACATAATAACACTTTCTTCTAGATGATTAAAAAAAGAATCATCCCCACTTTCACATGGGCTGTAATACATATTATTCCGGATATTTTACGTTCTACTGCCTAAGCTTTGAAATTACAGATGGTGTTTACAAATTTTTAGAAAAATTTCGATAAAGAATTTTTATAAAAATGTTTTGAAATAAAAATTTCTGACAACACCTTGTTATTTGGAATGAGAAATATCGTGTGCTACTTTTAAATTTATTGCTCTTTCAAAATCACGCAAATAAACAAGCTGTGGATTGAAGGACATGCTTTTGAGATTTCCAAACAGAAATACTCCAATTCCAAATTTTAAAAAAAAAGGTGTGAAACACATGGTACTGAAATTTTTAAGCGCAATCTAAGCAGCATTATTAATTGGAAACCAGAAAACCATCAGTCATTACTTCTACATGGGAAGAAGAACGAATGCCTAAAAAATAACGAAATGTAAGTTAAATTATTGGTAATAAGAGAAACAGCAAACGAAGAAATCGATTGCATAGTATTTAAATACATCTATAACAGCAGCAATAAGTAAAACTATAAACCAAGTTTCACAAATTAAAAACCCCCCAAAACATAATGCTCATCAACTTTTGACGACGCAAATTCTCAACTCAGAACAATTTGTAGAACCCTGTATGAAACCTATTTAGCAGGAAATTAATAAAAATACATTGTGATCCTTGATCCATGAGTTTACTTAAATGACTTTGTAGAGACATTAGGTTATTTAGAAGCAGGAGAGATGAAAAATAAGCAATGCCCTCGCCAGGACTCGAAACATGGACACCTCGAATACGAGCGGAACGTGCTGACCACTACACCACGAAGGCCAGCTAAGAAGGCGGGAGAAATATCTTATAAACTCCCCCTTTTAAAGGGCGACTGGGGATTAAGGGACCCAATCGCCAAATCCTGGTGGCGGAGAATCATCATCCCCCACCTCTTTTAGTTCGGGCGCCACTGTAGAGACATTAGGTTATTTAGAAACAGGAGAGATGAAAAATTAGCAATGCCCTCGCCGAGACTCGAACCGCGAACATCTCGAATGCGCGCCGAGCGTGCTGACCACTGCACCACGAAGGCATGCTAAGAAGGCGGGAGAACTACCTTAAAAAAATGCCAACAGCAACTATTTATTTAGAATGCTGCGTTAACGAAAAATTTTCCGATATACAATGACATCACATGCAATTGCGTGCTTTCTTCAACGTCAAAATAGGACCTTATATTATAATAATAATATTTTTAATATTTAGGAATGCTATTTTTATTTCATATTTTGTAAAACTTACAAATTTTTGATTAACAAACTCTATGATTTGAAAGCGAGCAGTAGCAACACTTTTCGAAATAAAGCGTTTTTATCTCCAACACACGATACTATGAGTGAGAAAATTAGCGTTTTCTCTCGGCTGATTGAAGTCGTACGAAGACGAGAATGGTCGTAAGGTTTCCCACGAAGTTTTGGAGTCTGGAGGTACTTCTCTCGAAACTCAATTCCCTGCTGTTCCAGAGCAGATGATGCCCCCTCCCCCCCAAAAAAAAACAGACAGAAAGACACGATCAGATTTAATTAGTGTACATTATGCCGTTGTGTAAAGAAGACAATGAACATGTTAGTAAAAAAAAATGTGATAGCTTTCAGCTTTTATATTGCGGTCAAAGGGGCTTTTTATTAACGTTTTGTGTGTCACCTTTATTTATTAAATATTATGTTCTACTCACTTAAACCACAAAATTCAATTCAACACCAATATCACAAAATATTTAAAAGAGCATATCTTCAGAATTTCCGATACACAGTATCACACGCGCTGGAGATGAATTCCCCCCCCCTCCGCACAATGCTGGCATTCCTCGCTTTGAAATCGTTGAAAACTCATACAAGTTTCCAAAATATGAAATTAATAATTCCAAATTTGGGCTTCCAGATGCCAATATTCGGGTGGAGGCGTACGTTACTCAAAATTTCATGGCTCTAGGTATGGTAGGGCTCTTTTATCATAATGCAAGAAACATACATACATTTATGCAGTTTCTTCATTATTTAATTTCTTTAAACATATTACACAACTCTAATTTTTGGTGATAACAATTTAAAAAGTTATTTGCCGTTTACAATGAATCAACGCAAAATGCCAAGACGATTTTATAGCTCCTTCTGGGCAAATTGCCCCTTTGGACTAAAAAAAATATTACCGAAAATGAAGGGAAAAATATAAACCTTATTCTGTCAAAGCAATAAAAAAATATTCAGTAATGTGTTTATAGTTGTCGCAGAATTCTCTTACAATGCGATATTAAAGATATAAAGAGTGGAAAGGACGCTAAAATCAAAGTCCGATATTTAAGAAAAATTCCATTTCTTTATCCCAATGACTTTCAAAAAGAAAAACTTCATCAAGACAAAGCAACAAGTCATATTTTAAAAAATACCACTGCATTCCTTAAAAAACGAAGACTGAGGCAGGTACTGCATACATAATTTTTCAAAGTATTTTTGCGAAGTCCACTAACTTTTCGCCTATGCAATATTGTGTCTCTGGAAAACAGCTCCTTCTAAGAGCAAACCACCGCGATTTCGAAAGTAATGGAAGAGGAATGGAAATCAGTAGTCCTGGAAGTTATATCAAAAGCCGTTCTATCATAGAAACTACGATGCAGATTTATAGTAGAAAAAAGTTATCATGAAAAAAAAAAAAGTAAAAGAAGAAGGAGGAAAAAATTCTAAAAGCTTTCAGATTTTCCATTGCGCCCAAAAGTGTGTGTTTTTTTTTAAATTTTGTGTGTGTTACCTTTATTTATTAAATATCATGTTCTTTGCCCTTAAACCATAAAATTTAATTCAAGACCAATATCGCAAAATAATTTTTACGTAAACATATCTTTAGGATTTCCGAAACACAGTCTCGAGCGCTGGAGATGAAAAACTTTTTTTCTTTTCTTATAGTGTTGCCATTGCTCGCTTTGAAATCGTTGAGTTTGTTAATTAAAAATCCGTTAAAGTGTTACAAAAATATGAAATCGATAATAAACCGAATTCCAAATTCCAAATTAGAGCTTCCAGATGCCCATATTCGGTGGAGAATTACGTTATTCAAAATTTAATGGCTCTAGGTACTGTTGTTTTATCACAATGCGAGAAATATACATACATTTATGCAGATTCTTCATTATTTAATTTCTTTAAGTATAGCACAAGCCGATAATATTTGGTGGTTCAATTTGAAAACTTAAGCGGACGTTTTAAAGTTTTCAACGCAATATGTCAAAAGGACATTAATAGTCCTTCTGGGCTAAAAAAAATACTTAATTCTTGGGAATTGTCAGTAATAAACAACATTTGTTTAATGATTAGCTGCAACGCAAAATACCTAAAGCTAACAACTTATTAATGCTATTTTTACTGCACGTGGACGAAATCAAAATTCGCAGCTCAGTGGCCCGAAGTTTTCCAAAACACATTCTGGTACTTTTTTTTATCACGGTCGCTATCTGGCACGGAAAGACGGGGAGAAAGAAGAGTAGAAGGGGAAAAGAATTCGAAGCAAATCGCTCCCTCAAGAATTTTTCCAGACTATTACGATCTCTGCTCAAGGAAGTAAAGATGAGTGGGGAAGTAAAAAGAGAAAGAAGAATATCCGAAATAAAAAATTAGAAAAAGGGATCTTCAATCCTTAAAAAATACCCAAGGTGAAGAGCAAGATACCTTGGAACATTCTTTTCTCTCCTCCCCAACCCTTTCAATGCAGTCTAGAAGTGGGGGAGAACAGATGGAGGTTTATTGATGGATGACACGCTCAACGTCCAATACTACTTCTGCCATCAATCTTTCTCGCTGAAGCCGACAGTTCTGCCCGTGTTCTCTCGGGTCGTTTGTAGCCAGCACATCCCGAAAGCAGTTATTCCAATGCACCGAATGCACGCGCTGACTGCGACTCATTTGTCCGGCAACAAAAACGTCAGCAGAATGAAAAGGGTGAATGGCGGAACGAAGGAGACGACCCAGAACGTGAGCAGCGATTTCTGTAATGAATACAAATGGAAGTCCCAAAGAGAAAGAACGTTCTTAAATACAATATATGCTTTTCATACCACGTATTTTTTTCAACCCAACTTTTTTCGGATAACATAAAAATTTTCTCATACTTCAAAATTCTCATTTGCATACAAATGTTATTTCCGCAACAGTATGGGACTAGGCCATAACATTGCTAAGAAATAAGTTCTTTCAGAATACAAGTTCAAATCAAAATTTTATTCGTTGGTATTCAAAAAGCATAAATGTGAAGTAGTCGCGCAAGCAGAGCCGTCTTCAATAACCCCACTAAGGCGCCAGATTTCTTTTTAAGATCATGATTGGTTAAAAGTCTATCTACGGAGATCCTGAGGGCGATAAAAAGAAACGATGAAACCTATTTGGTAAGCCAGTGGAAATATAAATACAGGGTGCAACTGAAGCCATTATTGGTGAAGAGAATCATTCATAACAATGCTCCGGTATAAACGTATTATGCAAGCTGGCCGCTATTCAAAAGTCCAACAGATTAAGGTGACGGTTCAGAATACAAAATATCATCACTCTGTATGAGAAACTATAATTCTATTGCTACGGTTTTCGTATTCATTTAGTTATTTATTTTAGAACTGTAATTAAAATTGCTTTATTTTCCCATGCAAAGCAGAAGAATTTTGAAAAGAAAACTACGCCGGAAAAGTAAATATAAAAGAGCGCGTACATTTAATAAGTAAATATCTTGTAATTGCTGTTGCCATCCATAAAAATCGAGAAATATCGAGGTTTTATCAGAATGTTCTAGTGAATAATTGAAAAGCTTATAAAAGCCAAATTAAAACACCTCATCTCAGTTGCAGTTGTAGCTGTTATAAGCGAACTGTTTGCTTACTTAATGCTATTATTGATTTTGATTGTAGCGATTTCGCTGTGAGATAGAATTAGTTTATCTGTTTTGAATTATACTCTGCTTAATGTTTGAGATATTGTACGAATATCTCTGAGGAAATATTTCAGCATTTTGTTTTATTTCTTGTGAAAAGAATAATTTTCATTTACTTTTTAACGACGTGTGGATACAATTCATAACGAACCCGTACGCACGCAACAATTTTTGGTGTCAGAAGTGGAATTGAATAACATTCACTAGAGCTATGGAAGAACAATCGAAAGAGCTCATCACTGCTTTTGCTGCATTCCAAGAAGAGATGAGAACAAGTTTGAGGCTATGGAAGGAAGAATGGATACAGTTGAAAGCAAAGTTCGAAAAATTCAAGAAAGAGTTTCGATCGTGGAACAACAATTGTTCTGTCAAAGAAGAAATCGAAGGAAGAGTTAGAGCCGTTCAACAACAAATTGATGACAGAGTTTCTTCGGTTGCCATGGAAGTTGATGCCTTAAAGAAATTCGTAGCAATAGCAGGAAGCAATTCTAATGGATTTAAATTTTTATCCGTGCCTTCTCGTACCTCCTTGACGTTATCGACGTATGATGGGAAGACCTCCTGGCAAGTGTCATCATAAGACACAATTTTCTATAGTGGCGGATGCGAATGGATGGGATTCCCAAGCTAAGGCTTGTCATTTCGCCGCTTCTCCGCGAGTAGAAGCAGCGGATATCTTGCAGACTCTTCCCGAAAACCAGAGACTAGATTTCGAAGCTCTGTCCGGCGCATTGGAGCTGCGTTTCGGGCAGAAATGTTTGAAGCACAACAGTAGGCTTTAATTAAAATGCCATCAACAGAAGCCCACCGAAACACTCCAAGAGCTCGCCACGGATGTTGAAAGGCTGTCCCATCTCGCCTTTACGGAGTGCCCGAGAGAAACAAGGGAAATCCTGTCCCTGCAGTACTTTATCGACGGCATTCGAGATCCTGAAATACAGAAAGCACTGCGAATGGCTGATGTTAAGGATACAAAAAGCGCTTTAGTGTACGGCATGGAATTCGAGGTAGCCCAGCAAGCAACTCGTAGAGATCGCCACCCAGTCAGAGCTGTGCGAGTCCACGAGCCAGTAGATCAGTTGATGGCTGGTTTAGATGACTTATCCAGACAAGTCAATACCTTGAGACGGTATATTAGTGACAAAAAACCGACAGTAAAGTGCTGGAACTGCGGTACTTTAGGGCACATGCGAAGGAACTGCCGAACATTACAAAGCTCGGAAAATAAGACGGACGATATAAACAAACAATTAAATGCCATGAGATGGAAAACGAGTGACAAGAAACGGAAGTGCTGGAACTGCGGTGCTGAAGGCCACGTACAAAGGAACTGCGGAACAGCCCGAGGTACAGAAAATAAGATCATTAATTTGCAGGAAGCAAATTAATGATCATATCGCGAGGCAGACTTTGAGCAATAGTGAATAACACCGTTTTAAAGCGCTATAGATTTCTGCAGTGAGTGGCAACGGTAATGGATTATCCATTAATGGGCATATCGATGGAGTTCCTTGCAGTATGGTTATTGACACAGGAGCTAATGTTACCATCATCCGGAAAGATTTAGCTCAACGATTTAAAGGTAAACTCATCTTGTGTTAAGCTGCGTTCACACTAGTCTGTTGGGACGAAAAGCGGCAACGCGGAAAAAAACGCTTTCTGCGTGCGTCAGTTCACACCAGCGCGGCAACTTTGGCTTTAAAAGTTGTCATATGCTCGCACTAGATGGCTCTTTGTATCGGAAAAACGTGAAATTTTTGTGTGGTATTTTGACTTTTTACGATTACATTTTTTAATTAAAATGTGTTTAATTTCTGGATTAATGGATTAATTAATTAAAACTTATTTTACTTTGTGTAAGAGAAACAGAATGCAGTGGTTTATATTAATATGCGAGAGATGACTGCAGCAAGGAGATGCAAATAATTTCATTGAAGAAATGCGCTTGAAAGAAACGAAATTTCTTTTAATTACTTTCGCATCAACTCGATGAATTTTCAGCCTCATTTATTCAAAAGCAGAACACTAATTTTTGCCAGAATATCGCAGAAAAGAATCGTTTAGAAGACAGGAATAGGATATTCCAGAAAAGGATCGTTGTATATATCTAATTTTATTTATTTATAAATTTTATTGAATAGTAATTAAAAAATCCTAATTTCATGATTGTATTTTGGAGAGCAAAGTTTTCATGGGATAGAATACCATAAATGTTTTTGCATGACGTATGAACTTCCCTTAAATGCTGCCTTAAATGGTTTAAATAATGCAAGAAAAAGCATGTTTTGTTTAAGTATATCTAGGATTTACAGCATTACTAATTTAAATATCACACTTAAAAAAAGCAGTTATTTTTAACTTAATAAACAACAGCAATTTAAAAAAAAATGTTTTAGTTTCCGCCTTATGTATATATTTCTTACCTTAAATGTAACAGTAATTACTTCAGTTAGTCATTCATATATTAATGAACAGCCATTATCTATTTTATAAGGTCACTTTTATCTAAAATTCATTGAAGTAACCTCATTTTATATAATACTACTTTATTTACTTAAAAATTAAATTCAACAATTAGGAAATTTACTAATGCTCATGCAAAAGTTCTTTAAATTAATGGAAAATTATTATCAAGATTAAACCTCTGGTTTAGTTCATATATAAATTGTTCGTAAAGTGGTCATGCATCTTCAGAAAAACAAACATGAAGCCAAACATGATGCTTGGAAGTATTCCATAAAATCAGCTACATACTAGCGAGCTTCTTTTCTGTATAAATTACAGTTTTCTTAATTTTTTTGAACAAATGGTTTACTCGTCACCGCTCGTTTAAAATTCAAAACTCACTATATTTTCTAATTAGATTGAAGCAGCAACTTTATACTAATACCAGTATCGCTTTTACTAGTCTCGTGTCAGCCAAAATAGAATCAGATCGCATTAGTCAGATTATCTTATGAATTATACCAAATGCTCGTTGTCAAAAGAAGAAGAATGCATACAATGCCGAGCGGAAATTAGGTTTATATGAATTGAAAAAAAAATATAAGCTTCTTGTATCCCTTCCCCCCCAAAAAAAAATGTCGCGGTAGATATTAAAAAAATGGTGTATTTGTACCATCAAAGGTAGGAAAAAGCAACGCCCGAACCCGCAATACAAGTCTCTAGTACACGCTGAATTTTCTACTTGAGCATGTTACCTCCGCGCTAAGGTATCTTGAGAGTAAGTATGGTTTTCACACTTCACCTTCAGGAAACTGGGCTGCTCTGAAACTAGCAATAATATTTTTTGTACATATTTTTTTTTCAAATACCAGCTCCATTACAACACCACTCCTGTTGACACTTCAATCCAAAATCTTTAACTCAAGAAGCCAACGTTTTATCCGCTAAGCAACAAAAGCAACGTTAATGTCATGTAAATATATTTTAAGAAAAATTCAAAATCTGAAATTTCGAAATCCATAACTATTTTTTCGCAACAGTCTATTGCATTAGATTATTCTGCAAAAATTATCAACCATATATAATTTATGGTTAAATATTAAGGAATATTATTTCTAATAAACTTGAGAATTTGCCTTTATATAATTTATAAAGCTATTTATTTTATCAGTGTATGCAGTTTTTTATCATTATCTGAAATTTTTATTAAAATTAGTCAATTTGACTTTTTTTTTTTTCATCAAGAAGAATTTTTGAAAGTGCAATCATTTAAAAACCACGGTATAAACTGGACATTTGAAAAGAGATGCCTGAAACTCACGCGTCGAAAAGTTGAAGTTAAGTCAACTCCAGCGTTCTCCGATCTTCCGGAAAACGCCGCCTCTGAGCTCGCTTCTGATTGGTCAACGATTTACGCCCGAACGCGTAACCGCGTTGGTGTGAACTGGGCTTTACCCTTCAGACTGCGTCCGGCGAGAAAATGGACACGGAAGAAAAGTTGAACGTGAACATCAACACGGCATATGTGGCGGATATTACAGATCCTTGCATACTTCGATTGGACTTTTTAAGGAAATACAATTTGTCCTTGGACTTTAAAAAAAAAAAAAAAACAGACTGCTTTCAGAATTAGAGGAGGTATCCATCCATCATCAAAAAGGATCCTCACCTCAAAACGCCGACATGTTGTCTGGAAGACTTGGCTCAGAAAGCTGCCGAAATCATACTAGGGCCGAAGAGAAAACCAAGACTACTGGCAATTCTCCATCCCAGATGCTCATCCGTCGCGATCTTCGTCCGCCTAGTGATCTCTTGTTTGGTCGCCCTCTGGATGCACTTTCATAGCCTCAGGAGTACGTCCAAGATCTCTAGGTCCGGTTTGAAGTGATGCATAATTCTGCGCGAGAGCGAGTCAACATGGCGACAAGGAAGATGAAGACCCGATACGACAGGAGAGCTACTGAAGATCGATTCAACGGAGGAGACAACGTGTAGTTGTGGAATCTGACTCGACGGAATACACTCTGTTCGAAACTACAGTCACCTTGGGATGGTTCGTACACAGTCCTAAGCAGGCTGAACGTCGTAGTTCGGATCCGTAAGTCATCGAACTCTAAGCCTAAAGTCGTGCATTACGACAAGTTAGCTCCTTGGTAGTTAGTCATAGTACATAGTGTATATAATTGTAAATAGTATAAGACCATGGTCCGTTTAGTATTTGATAGTATTTGATAACATTTGATTTTGTATTTAGTATTTGATAATATTTGATTTGTATTTAGCGTTTGACAGTATTTGATTTGCTAAAAGTTACTTATCGCAATTAATATTTATTTTGTTATTGTAATGTAATGTGTATTATTGCACTGATGCGTTAGTTGTAAGTTTAGCTTCCTATCCAGGGATTGTACTGCCCGGGACGTGCAGTCCTTGGAAAGGGGAGTGTTACGCATTTCGTATTTATTTATCTATTTATTTTAGAATTGTAATTAAAATTGCTCTATTTTCCCGTGCAACGCATACGATTTTTGAAGAGAAAGCTACGCCGGAAAAGTAAAGATAAAACACCGCGTGCATTTAATATTAAATAAATAAATATCTCGTAATTGCTGTTGCTATCCATAAAAATCGAGGTTTTATCAGAATATTCTAGTGAATAACTGAAAAGCTTATAAAAGCCGAATTAAAACATCTCATCTCAGTTGTAATTGTAGCTGTTTTAAGCGAACGGGTTGTTTACTTAATGCTGTGATTGATAGTAGCGAATTCGCTGTGAGATTGGATTCACGTTATCTCTTTTGAATTGAATTCTATATAACGTTTGAGACAATGTGATATTGTACGAATATCTCTGAGGAAATATTTCATCATTTTGTTTTATTTCTTGTAAAAAGAATAAATTTTATTAACTTTTTAACGACTTGCGCATTCAATTCATAACGAACTGGTACGCACGCAACACTATAATAAGCAGCATACAGCATGATCATAATACAAATAATTGCACATAAATAGCTTAAAGATAACATTAAGACTAGGAATACGAACGAAAGTTAAAAAAAAGAAAAGCAAAAAGAAGCGATTTATTAGATTTAATATTTTATTATTATTTCTATACAAAAATAAATTACTTTCAGAAAACAAAAAAACAAAATCACGGATTTTAATTACACAAAAGTTCGAATTTAATTAATCTGATGACTGCGCTTCATGTACTGATGCAACTGTTTCAATATTTGGCGTAATTTAATTCTTAAATAATTTCGCTCGAAAATATATAACATATCATGTTTTTCGTAGTAAATTATGGACTGGACTAAAATCCTGCTTCAACACTAGGCAAACATGAGGAAAAAGTCAATAATGATGGTTCGGTAACAACTTTTATTTTCGAATATTTCTGTCGAATGAGTTTTAATTTTCAAAACTTAAGAGTCCTCATGTGTTTTGAATAACACCTGAACATCTTTCTTCAATGCAATCAACTCTTCTTGCATCAAAACATCAATATCAGATACATCGCTATACAGTATTATAAAAGCCATGCTGGCACGTTCAAATTTTCAACGTATTAAAAGGGTAAATTAAAATATTCTTTTAAATTTGCAAGTTGTTGATATGTAACAATATATCTCCGGAAAAAAATGCAGTCCTTTTAAATACCAGGCAATGGTGTGAAGTTATTATAGTAGTAGAATTCTTTTCGATACAGTGTCGATATAATGAGGTCAGTTTTTGAATGAAAATTGAAGATAATCGTCTTAATTTCAATGAGATTGAGGTATCTTCCTTTTTGCTTTGGCGATGAACTATATATTATACTAGGGAAAGTACTCGATGCCAGTTAAGTTAGACAGAGAGTAATGCATCTAGCAACAGACAGAACGATACCGCTGGAATCCTTCTCTAATAACGAAGCGAAAAATATGATTCATAGTCATTCATACAGTTTTCACTCTCATGCGATATAGAACCCTCATAAAAAATATCCATAGAAAAATAAATTACTCTCATTATATCGGCAACAAGGGCACGCAGTTTTTAATGATTTTCGTCTTTCTAATCAAATGGTGTAAAAGGCTCAAGTTCCTTCCAATACTTCACCTATATTCAATTTTTGTCGATTAAATGTGGCAAAAAAATTGATCATAATCGATCAGGAATCAATAATACGACAAACAAACATACACACAAAAACATATTCTTCTTTATATGTGTAGATTTTGTAAAACGTAAAAATTTTCGATTAACGAACTCTACGATTTGAAAGCGAACAGTAGCAACGCGTTTCGAAATTAAGCATTTTTACCTCCAACACGCGAGACTGTTGCCACTCGGAAAAACGAGTGGAAAATTAGCGCTTTCAGAGTTTTTAATTATTATTTCGATTGATTAAAGTCGTACGAAGATGGGAATAGTCGAAATGGCTTCCCAGGAATTTTTGGAATCGGGAGTAATATATTTAAGCTTGGCTATTTCATTGTAAAACTTAGAACTTTTTTATTAACAAACTCTAGGATTTGAAAGCAAGCAGTGGCAACAACTTTCGATATAAAGCAGATTTTCATCTCCGGCTTGCAAGACTGTTGCAACTCGGAAAAATGAGAGCGAAAATTATCGTGTTCCGAGTTTTTAATTAATATCTCTGATTTTAGCTATTTGTTTTTGGAAAAAAGTGGACGTCGACCTATTCCAGGACCCAGTAAAGAATGGTAGAAAGTTTGGTGACGATAGCTATAGTACTGACTGAGTTATGTATATTGGCCCTGTAGAATGGTTTATTATTATTATTATTAATTGTGTCGTCATAGGGTTGTCAACTTCAAGGAAAAATTCTATCATAATTTTTTTCTTTTTTTTTGTAATCAGTGGGATTTTCATTGTGCCTATCAACTGCCGGTGCATATACGGCTATCGACATCTTGATCACCACTGAGCCCCTATAAAATTTTGTCGAATCCTAGGGGGTCAATACTGACACTGTAGTGAAATCTTAGCTTAGGAGAATTACAAACTTAACATTCAACATCAATTTGCAATCTTCAAGAAAAGCGGAAGTTCCCAAGGCAAATAAGTAAAACTAGTATCGTTCTTTTCCCCCAATAAATATAACTCTTCAGAAAGAAGTCCTACGTTCACGATATTCCTGGATCACTTTTTAAGTCTACATAACACAGCTTTGTGTATTATGAAATTCACTATTAAAACTGTACATATATTCCAATTCTTACAATACTTGCGTAGATATTATCAATTATTTAAGTGTCAAGTGTGCTTTTTACTTTCAAACCAGATACCAGTGTATGTATTGATGAGCATCAAATAACGATCTTCAGTGCCATAAACGTGTTATTCGAAACTCAGAAAATTAAAAATGGGTCTAGAAATTGAGTTGCAGCGCTGTGTTGAGAAAATAATTAAGACTTTCAACTTCTTAGGCAAATCCAACAACTCCTACTAAATCCTCGGTTGCAGTTTATAGGAGTCCATTGAAACACTTAAACGGAATTTATGCGTGACAGTCCGTAAATGAAAAGATCAATTATTATTCCGCAGTAAGGCAGCCGAAGAACATCTAAACTTAATTTCGCTCTTGAACCTACTTTTGAAACCAGTCCACATTTCTAAAAGAGAAAGACCACACGAAAACAATGCGACAGCAACAGGTCGGGCTTTTTCCACAGTGAAACTAATTAACGCTGGAGTCGGAATTATTACCCATCATGCCGTTTGATTTCGGAAGACTTGAATTATCTTTTGCGTAAATCCAATTTAACGAGCGCGGCCGAATAAATAATTTTTCCTCCCGGGCAATTAAAAGGGCTTCGTTTTCTTGGAGAGAGATTTTTCGGAAAAGGGGAAAGCAACGGTAAAGGGGGGATATTGGAGGCCCGCTCCGTAAGATATTGCACGGACGCAAAGCTTATAATTTCATTTCGGATTTAATACATTGGCGGCGAAAACAGCCGATGCGTTAATTGATTCGGAAATTACGAGCATGGAGCAATAGAATTTGGCAACGAAATCGCCCTTGTTGGCGACATAGTTCACTTTAACAATTTCAAGAATATATACAGAAGCGTCTTTTGTCTGGGTATCATACCGAAACTTACATAACGCATTTAAAAAATAATGTTGAGCGGTTAAATATCTCCATGTTCAAAACATTCGTGGGAATGGGAATTTCACGTGGCAAACGTTAAGCTTGGAGCACCTGATTCGCCTTCCCAAGGGCATTAGCGTGTTTTTAATAAGAGAGCTGTGAGAAGTGACACCAACGAGAATAGTAAAGTTCATATTGTACTTCAAACGGAGTTAAGCATCTTTATCACATCCGGGAGGCGTGACCTATTCATACGACATTTTAGCTAACGATCTGGAGACGATCATCACTCAGAATGACAAATATCAACATCTCCGCGGCACAAATGACCAGGAATAAGGAAACTCAAAGTTAAGGTTATGTTGATCATTTCCTTCCATAATTAAAGCATCATCCAAGGCCGGCGCCAAAACGTGTGCAACCGATACGGCCGCACCGAGCGGCAAAATTTTTAGAATATAGGAAAGAACCAGGCGGCAGAATTTTGGAGACGCAGAGTTTTGCACTAGGCAACAAAACGATCTAGGGATGGGCCTGACATCCTCTATTATAAATTTGTACCAACACGGTTGTAACAACAGTATGAGGATGTATTTCGAACACTAGCATTTTCCCGGGAGATCTTCGATGAACTCTTAAGCAACCTCAAAAATTCTCTCCTCGATTGACGATCTGCAAATTAACAATCCTCTTCATGGATTTTAACATCACATCAGAGGGTTTGTTTAGGTATTTTATGCTCTCGCTGAGGTTGCAGTTAACTACTCCGCTACTTGACTTACGCCAATTCACGCAATTTTTTTTTTCGTCTTTTAAACTTTGTTTTTAAACACGGCTTTTTCGCAATTATTGCAATATAAAATTCAACAGCAAAATCACACAGTTTTTAAAAGCAGCGTATGTTTAGAATTCTCGATACGGTGACAAGAATTTTTATTCATTTTCTTCCGCGTTCTCTCAGTTCATTCTATTAGTATTTCAGTTTTCTTAATAAAATGAGTTACACAACTTTTTTTTTTAAGCCCAAAGGAGCGTTAGGCCAGAACAAAAGGTTAGTCTCGAAACGGAATTTTGCGTCAAATTATTAGAAGCGTTGAATCACTTTTCAAATTGTTGCCATCAAATATTAACAACCTGTACTATATTTAAAGGAATTAAATAATGAAGAATCTGTATAAATGTACGTGATTTTTTTGCATTGGGAAGAAATAACGGTATCTAGAGCCATCAAATTTTGAGTAACATAATCCTTCACCCGAATGTGGGCCCCTGGAAATCCGAATTTTTAACTTTAAATTTGTCTTATTATCTACTGCATATTTTGTAAAATTTTAAAGAATCGTTGATTAAAAAGCTCAACGATTTCAAAGCGAACATGTCCATTTTCCCCAGCCCTGAACAGAAACAATTCTTTAAAACAATATTTTTTCTTGATTGATACAACACAGCTTAAACGTGCTCCACAATTTTATATACACAGTTACATTTTAGGACAATGGAAGATACTGCAGAACGGCGTATACAGATGTCTGTTAACTATGCATGAGCAAGCATAAGAAGGAAATGCGCGCAACGCACTGTAGTATTTATAGATTGTAAATTCTTTGTTCGAGTTCTAAACAGCGATTGGGTAGGAATTTTCCCAATTTGGTTCGTCCTGGATGACACGTCCTGAACCAACTTTTAAATTGTTGAGAATTGTACAACTATTGCATTCAGTTAACCAAAGACATAACCTTAACCGGAAGATAAGAACAACATAATTCAATCATTTTTACAGCAAAAAATGCGCAATTTACCAACATATACGAATAGAAAAAACTGAAATCAGGGAGCCGAGTAGCATAGTGGGTGTATATATATACTATATATACTACATACTTTTGGCTCGGCCGATTGCAACCAAAAAGGGAGGTGCACAACTACATAGTATAACAGTCCTAGGTACAAAATTTCAACGTTCTGGAGCTACTCGTTTTTTAATTATGCAAGATACATACATACATACGTACGTAGGTACGTACAGACGCCATGAAAAAAATCTCTTCTGAATCCATTTTAAATCAGTTTTATAATTCGATTGGAAAAAAGAGTCTTTTACTCTATGCTTACGTACAGATGTCACGCAAAAACATCGTTAAACTGCATTCGATAGCGGTCAAAATGCATATTTTCGTTGAAACATGGTACCCAGAATTTTTCGTCATTACAATACTAGCTTTACTTCGTACAAGTAAGTAAAAAGTCAAAGTTTCTTTATCCTTTTATGGCCGGAAATTTCTTCATAGTACGTAACAAATAAAAAATATATACATATACAAAAATTAGAATCCAAGATACGAAGAATAATTTGTATAATCAAGTTAGGTCTTATAAGTTTAGAATAATAGTATTTTACATTAGCCTACAATAATAATAATAATAATAATAATAAAATAAAAACAAAAAATCTGAAAGCTTTCGGCTTTCACATTGCGCCCAAAGGGGCGTTTTTTTTTTTTTTTTTTAACGTTTTGTGTGTTACCTTTATTTATTAAGTATCATGTTCTTCGCACTCAAACCATAAAATTCAATTCAACACCAATATTGTAAAAAAATTTTAAAATGAGCATATCTTTAGAATTTCCGATAATACACATTCTCGTGCGTTGGAGATAAAAATGTGTTCCCCCCCCCCATACAATGTTGCCATTTCTTGCTTTAAACTCATTGAGTTTGTTGATAAAAAATTCTTTAATGTCTGACGAAATGTGAAATAGGTAATAAAACAAATTCCAAATTAGGACTTCCAGATGCCTACATTCGGTGGAGGATTTACGTTATTCAAAATTGGATGGCTCTAGGTATCTTTGTTTTATCACAATGCGAGAAACATACATATTTTTACGCAGATTCTTCGTCATTTAATTTGTTTAAATATAATACAGGGCTGTAATATTTGGCGGCAAAAGCTTGAAAAATGAATCGAAGCAAAATGCAAAACGAAATTAATAGCCCTTCTAGGCTAGTGATCTTTGGACTAATAATAATAATATTAATAACTTTTAGGTAATTAGTTAAATAAACGAATAACCAGTCATCAGTTTTGTACCTGTTAGGCCATGTGCCTGCTGCAGGAACACTTTCGAAAAGAATTGGTTAGTAGAATAGCAGAAGGACTGGCTCAGGTTAGTTTTATCTCATCAATTTTATGCCTTTTGGCGGACTTGTCTCAAGTTTTCGAGTTTCGTTATGCATAAGTACTAAATTCTTCAAGCACAATGCAAATGCAGTTCCTAGTAGCTTATTTCTCACTTTCGAAGCGCAGCTTCAAAATAGACGAACTTTAATGTTTATCGTCGGACGAAAATTAATCTTTCTATCGAAGCGTTCTCGGATTTCAAGAGATCTGAGATTTCCTTTCCTTATTTACTTCCAACCGGGTATTTCGAAATGCGGTGAACTGACTTCAGCAGAAAAATCTTCAAACAGAATGAAGTATGTAAAGATAGGCAGAGCACAATTTCGGCATCGAATGAAATTAATTCCCCACTTCACACGGATAGCTTAAAATCTGGTGAAAAGATAAGACAGTGTTGTTACGAAATAAGATAATTTAAGCTAAAAAGTCAGAGGAAGAAAACTTCAGTTTGCTGCCTGTCCTTTTCCTAAACTTTATCCAAATAGGTCGATAAGGTATTTCTCCCGCCTTCTTAGCATGCCTTCGTGATGTAGTGGTCAGCAAGCTCGACGCGTATTCGAGAGGTCCGTGGTTCGAGTCCCGGCAAAAACATTGCTCATTTTTCATATCCCCTGCTTCCAAAAAAATTCTAATGTCTCTACAAGTGTGTCCCCCTAAGTCTCTTAAGTCTTTTCCGCGCACGTACACGGATAACAATATTGAATTGGGCAACTTGTTTTCTACACAGATGAGGTAGATGCACACGTCTATGGTTTTTACCATATGTAAGAGATCAGTTGATCCATTAACTGATTACGGAAAAATACACAAGAACTATTTGCTTTAGGAGCGATACTTTTGAGAAGAATTTCTAAGCGACATTCTATAGTATTAGTTTAAAATATTTTTTCTGCTTGCCGGGAAATAAATGTAAGACGTACTACCAATGTGCGATGTTTTTATCCTCTCGGTCGATGACGGGACTGTGTTTAAGGACTGCTTATCGCCTAAGGCCCATAAGGCCTGTGAACCCCAAATCATCCTGTAACTCCTCATATTCCTGCTTTTATCTCCTTAAAGCAACGAAAGTGAGAATTAGGAATCCCTGAAAGAGTGCCGTGTCTAGAACCCCAAAATGTATCACGCCCTGCCTAAGTAAAAGGAATACACGACAGCTACGGTAGTATTCCAGTTATATACGCAGAGCGAGATTAAAACAGTCAGTAAGTAAGAGGAATACGAGACAGCTACGGTAGTATTACAATTACATACGCAAAGCGAGATTAAGACAGTCTAATCTAATCAATCAAATAAATCTTCCAATCAGAGCCAGAAACTCGAAAAAAGTAAAACTCTTTTCGCACAGAGCACCTTGCAGAGTTTTTTTTTTTGTCTTCATTAAATTAATAAACTTGCAAATTTTTAGTTTCTGATTTAAAAGACAAAATACGTGGCACTTTTACCTAAATATTTTAGAACTATTACATTATTATTATTTTAACTAGTTTACGTGATAATATAATGCAGTGGAACTCCGCTTTCATGAATCTCCAGGTATAACGAATGAACGTTTCGGTCCAGTCCAATTTCCTATGCAACGAATGCTATTTTATGCTGCTATAGCAAACTTCCAAAATTATGAAAATTTGATATAACGAACTATATGAATAACTTCTATTGAAACCTTTTTGTATTTTTTCCAAAATTTCTGCCAGTTTTGACGAAAAATTTACTAAGACTTAAACTCATTCCCGTTTAGGATATCAGTATACCAATTCCGCTCATTTCAAGCCCACTTTTATCTGTATTCTAAACAAAGACCATACGAAACTAGTGTGAAAAAGGGAATCCAATAAGCAAATTTCAGAGCACCGTAAGTCGTAACTTTTATATGGGGTGTGTGACCATCAAGCCAAAAAACATAAGCGGCTTTTTTGATTCCATTCAAATTCTTTGACTGAGTTGTTAAGACAGAGGCAGATGCTATGTGGAAATTTTACAATTTTTAAAAAAAAAAAAAAGAAATAATGAACTCTATGGGCTTGGCTTATATGTACAGTTCATGTGTCTTTAAGAGAATTAACATTTGTTATCGATTTTTTGTTATTGTTTGTGTGATTATAAATGCTATCCAAGTTCTATTTGCCTTCTTTACGTCTTTTGAAAGATACAGGATAATCTTTATAAAGTTATTCAATTTTCTCATTATAACCATACGTATTTTAGTAAACGTTAAAGGGAAATTCGTCATTACTCTTTTGTTATTCGTTTCCATTTTAAAATAAAAATACCGTTTTTATATTTCTGTCAGGTAATGGACTTTTTTTATGCAATCGGATAAAGCGAATCAAACTTCTGGTTCTATGGAATTTGTTATATCGAGACTGCTTTAAACATTGCGAGAATTCCATGTATTAAATATGCACCCCATTTACTTCGCACATCTCTTGGCATTTAAACATTTGTATCGTTTCGATATGTTTTAAATTCTTTTATGCGAATTTTCGCGTAAAAGCTAAGCCTTCTTTTTCATGGTCGTACTCTTCAGCTTATGAAAAAAAAAGTCTTGGCGAGGTCGAGGTCAAACAGTAAAATGGCAACATAAAAACGAATTTATTGGCGAGATTCCAGCAACATATCACGCCAAAGATAACGAATACTTATTTATTGAAACTTCTGCGAGGATACAGCATAACTAGAAGCAACTTTACCGCCAAGTTTGGCGCAGGACGGCGCCAGCAATCTGGACGACTTAAATGTGATTTCTTCGTAGTGACAAACGGCGTGGAAAGTTAGGAAATATTTTGTTGTTGCCAGATTCGAAGAAGACACGAAATGATGTTAGGCCGCATTTCCATCTTCGATGGCCGCTGCGCGCCCCCTAATGGGATTAATTTGAGTGGAGGAGTGGAGAGCAAAAACGTCAAGATGGCGCCAGAACTGTCGCCTTGGATCTTTGGGATTGGGGGGAGGAAAGCATAATTCGGACGTTTATAAATATGTGTTTAAATCCTAAATATTCGTGAATATATTTGGCACACTCAATTATTATAATGAACGCAAGAAAATGCTTGAAACATGAATACGTAACATTGAACTTTTCTTATTAATAATTTTACTTCTTCACATAATACAGTAAATAAAGGCTCATGGTAACCAGTAAGTTAGCATCCGACTCAAACATATAAAATATCCATAAGGAACTCGAATACCAACTCAGCAAAATTTTATAATCAATTTAAAATTTTTGCACAATCATTGAGTCTAATAGTTTACATATTCTGATGTATGCAATAATAAATATTTATTCACACTGTATTTCACAAACACTTCATAAATAATTCGAATATAGTCGATAAATCATAATGAATACTCCAATAAACAGAATCAGTCATGATCTATCAATAGTCATCATTGTCAATAGCCCATTAGAATAGTAGACCGTTGACAACGTTGTCTATTCGAACAGTCACGATCTGTCAATAGAATCAACTGGTAGTCCATTAGAACGGAATATATCATTTTTCATTAGAACAGCGTATTAAAATAGAATTTGTCTATACTCTATCATTGTTGATTAGATCAATAACAGTCAATAGTTCATAGCCTATCATAGTCCAAAATCATTTATAGTCCACCCACGGCACCTATTATCTATGATCGACTACGATCAATAGTCAATCGTTGACCGTCCATGGTCATTAGTCCATTCATTATATTGATCAATATGCGGTCAAATAATACAATAATATAACTGATAAATAATTCGTACATAGGCTCGGTCGCGGACACTTAGCCGACAACCACTTAACCGACACCAGTTAGCCGACAAGACGTTTAGCCGACAGGGACATTTAGCCGACAGGACACTTAGCCGACATGGACACTTAGCCGACACGGATAGTTAGCCGACAGGACATTTAGCCGACACGGACAGTTAGCCGACACGGACAGTTAGCCGACAGGACATTTAGCCGACACGGACGCGTAATGGCAGACCGTACATTCAGTTGACCAATGTTAAACGAATTACGCACACTGCGCATGCCCATAAGAGGATTTGGCGCAATTACGACTTTGACGTAATTTTAAAACAAGATAAATATGGTATATGGTTGATGTTCTGTTATCTGGACGTAAACAGTTCCGGGATTTAAAACTTGTTAGGTTGTACGTTGCTTCATTACTTGGCTGTAAATATTGATTGTAAACTCCCCAAAATTATCGTTTAAGAAGGATTACAAAACAGGAAACATTACATAATGTTGGTTATTGATTGTACTTCTGAGGAATAAAAGTAATCGATTATTGACCATGCGTTCCATTCGTAAATACCTTAACAACTTAAGGAATATATCTAGTTTAAATTACTGAATTAAAGCTAAAGAAATTATTACAAATAACTGATATTAAATGTAATGTTTATGAACAAAATAAACCAAAATGGATTAAACAGAAGCAAGTGCAATAAGCACAAAAAAGTGTCCATAGTATTGCAATCGTCAAGAGTCGCTAAGGCCTACATGACGAACAGGCTTGTGTGTAGGGTTGTTTATTTTTATTCGCCAGTATTTTCTCCCACGCCAACGGTACACCATTGAGCATACGCACTAAGCGAAATTCGTTAACATTGATCAACTCAATGTGCGGTTTGCCATTACGCGACACGGACAGTTAGCGGACAGGACATTTGTCCAAGACAGAGAGTTACCCGTCAGAACATTTAGCTACGGAACATTTAACTGTCAAGACATTTAGTCAACAGGACACTAAGCCGACAGTGAAGTTTTAGCTCACACGTTCGAACTAATTATTTAATCTTACTACGAATTACGAAATTTCTAAACTTATCCGTAAATTCAATATTTAAGTAATATTTTCACTATCAGTAAAATTCATTTTTCGATTCTTAAAGATCTCATATGTGGTTATAATTATTGTGTTAATTTAGCATTGTGTGATATTTATCGTGTTGTTTGCTGTATATTGGCCAAATTAAAAAAGCTCTGAAATTTCTCGTCAAGGAATATGAATTAAATTTCGAAAGGAAAAAAGATTCTTTTTAACCTAAATACGGCGGTCACTTAATTACATTTTAATATGGGATCTTCAAAAATTATCCGTAAAGCTTCTTCATTTAATCAACTGGGTCCTTTTGAACACTTTCACATCATTAATAATTGTTCTTGTTTAATTAATGATATTAATTTTCCAATCTGGCTGTTCTTAATGCTTTCAAATTTGTATGAAATTAAAAGCGCGATTTTGTAACATTTTATTGACCACGCCTCTCGCTTAAAATACTTACTTACGTTAATGTTTATAACACTAAACTGTTGCATAACGTTTAATTTAGAATTCAAATATTCTTTAAGGTTTTGTTTTATTCAGAACTGAATACATTTCCGCAGAAACTACATTTTTCACTCTTCATATGCTGCTGATATTCAACTCCACTCTTATTTTCTACCCGCGCCTACTAAATTATTTGAATCGTGCTAAGGCGTGACCTTCGTGAATTTAGTTCTTCCAGTTGGCCGTGGTTAAGGTCGTGCGGAAAGCCTTTTGAGTATGATTTACTGAAATTGGATGGCACATATTTTAGTACACTGTAAAAATATTCATAGAATTTAAACCCAGTTGATTAAATGAAGAAGATTTACGAACAATTTCTGCAGATACAATATTAAAATGCAACTAAGTGACCGTCGTGACGTAAGTGAAAAATTATTTTTTCCTTTCGAAAATTAAATCATATTCCCTGACGAGAAATTTCAACACTTTTTCAATTTGGCTACGTGCCAGCTAAACGTCACTGTCGGTTTAGTGTCCTGTTGACTAAATGGCTTGACAGTTCAGTGTCTCGCACCTAAATGTCCTGTCGGCTAACTTTCCGTGTCGGCTAAATGTCCTGTCGGCTAACTGTCCGTGTCGGCTAAATGTCCTGTCGGCTAACTGTCCGTGTCGGCTAAATGACCTGTCGGCTAAGTGTCGGTGTCGGCTAAATGTCCTGTCGGCTAAGTGTCCATGTCGGCTAAGTGTCCGTGTCGGCTAAATGTCTTGTCGGCTAACTAGTGTCGGTTAAGTGTCCCGTCGGCTAAGTGGTTGTCGGCTAAGTGTCATGGACCCATCATTTCATAAAATTAACAATCCATGGAATAGAATTAATCATGGTATACCATAGCATGAGTAACTTGGCCATTAGAACAATCTAATACACTAAATTTTGCCAATAGTTCATCCATAGTCAAAATCCCTTGAATAGAATTAAGCATGGTATATCATAGAATGAGTAACTTGGCCATTAGAACAATCCAAAAGAATAAATTTTGCCAATAGTTCATCATAGTCAAAGATCCAATAATAATCAGTATTTCTTAATCTGTATTCCATCAGTTGAATAATGCCTATAGTCCATCATATACCGATCATGGTCATCATAGAACGTCTGTAGTCTATAGTCCACCACAGATCATCAATACACTGCTCGACATTGGAAATGCAACACCAAGAAGGAGTGGTCAGAAAATTATGCAAATTTTAGAGTAGACGAACGTCACTGAGTCATGCGAATGATGTGAAACGCGTAGCTCTCCCACGCACGTCAAGTACGATATAAGGGAAGGAACGTGCAGAATGGGCAATATTCGTGTCGTTATTTCTGCCAGACGAATTATCAAAGAAAGCTGGTTTTTGTCCCGGAGGATACGTGTAATAGGAGAGAATGCCAGGCCGCCTTCAACGAAGGCACTTCCAGCAGATAAGACGATTTTACGAGGGGTATGGTAATCGGACTGAGAAGCGTGGGTTGGTCCTTACGTCAAACCGCAGCTGATACCCACATGGATGCAGGCACGGTACATCGGCTATGACGAACATGGAACAAAGAAATGTGGTAAGAAGGAGGGGTGCAGGTGCAGCCAGAGTGACGTCAGCACGCGTAGACCGACGGGACAAGCTGTGGCGGTCCCGCAAGTCACTTTTACCGCGATTCTGCAGCATGAGCAAGATAACCTGGATGTTCCCGTGTCGACGAAAACCATTTCCCGTCGATTGGTTGAACATGGCCTGCACTCACGGCGTCCGTTAAGAAGACTGCCATTGACCCCACAGCATAAAAGCCGACGTTTAGAATGGTCAAATTCGCTGAAACAACCTTGTATTTGGCGTACATTTACAAAAAACACTCAATCGATTTCGAGGGCAGCTACAGGTCCCTCCTCATCAGGAGAACAAAATATCTAGAAAGGAAAGAAAGCTGAGTAACGGCTTTTTACACTCGGTGCCGTACTGGAGCGATGTGGATGACAGAATGGCGAATTGTTGTGTTCTCAGATGAGTCACACTTCTGTTTATCTAGTAACAGTCACCACATACGTGTATGGCATCGACGTGGAGACAGATCTAATCCGGCAGTAACTGTGGAACGCTCCACCGCGAGACAACATGGCACAATGTTTTGGGGCGCTATTGCCTACGATTACAGGTGACCTCTAGTTCATATTCAGGGCACTATGACGGCTTTAACGATACTTGGATAATGTACTGCGGCCGGTGGCAATCCCCTACCTTCAGGGGCTGTCTAATGCAATTTTTCAGCAGGATAACGCCCAGCTCGCATCTGCCAACATGCTCTGCAAGGTATACAGATGCTTCCCTGGCCACGGTACTCTCCTGACCTGTCACCAATCGAACATGTGTCCGATGCGATTGGACGCCGTTTGCAGACTCTGCCCCTGCCTCGTTCAGAAGACGAACTGTGGCAAATGGTTGAAAGGGAATAGAGAGCCATCCCTCAGGACACCATCCGCACTCTTACGGACTCTTTGCCTAGACGTGTTTGTTCGTGCATCGCTGTCCGCGGTGGTCCTACATCCTACCGAGCCGACGCCGTTCTCGCTGTGTATTCTGACTATCATTTTGAAATAAAGATCATTTATTGCTGCCTCTGTCTTTTTCCAAATTTCATCACTTTCTCACCACTCCTTCTTGGTGTTGCATTTTCAATGTCGAGCAGTGTATTTAACAGTCAGTAGCTCATCCTCAATATTCAATATTTCAATATAAATAGTTAAGAAATATACCTCCACGAAGCAAAAAAACTAACACAATGAAAAGCTACTGCTGATTAACAGCTAATGAATAAATTATTTATTACGCAATAAGCCCTCCACAACTCCGCAAGTAGCTTACAGGCTGCCCCACATATTGACACCTTTTCTTGTTCCTATCCTCTCTGAAGGCAATGAATAAATTGATCAGATTTCATTGTTTCTGTACCTACACTTATAGATTAAATTTGCCTCTTCTCTAAATCCAATCTTTATTCTATTCTTACTAAAGTTATATTGATATATTACTTTCCTCGGAGCCTGCTGCAAAAAGAGTGATACTTAATTTTATTATCCTTTCAAACAACACAGTACAGAACCTGCATTTTTTCCATTTCTTTCTCGTCTTTTGCACATTAAACTAAAATGTGAAAATATCTTACTTACATATCTGTAATGCTTATAGAAAATGAGTAAAATATTAATCATAATTGCAGGATTCAGACAACACACACACAAAATAAATAAATAGTTAAACACATTCATTGGAACAAAATGATTTAACGACGCCATCAACCTCCCCCCCCCAAAAAAAGCGAAAACTTATGATAAATGAACTAAAATCATCGTCTGAACCGCAACATCATTAGTTCGTCGCGAATTTACAGCTCTTGGATCTAACCCTTTACTCCACGGCTTGAACGTGGGAACTTTTCTAGTCCAGGAAGATTTCATAACGATGGTAGCACCTTTATGCAAGTTAGCGACTGTTTGCCAGGAAGCTCTTAAAAAGATGATGATTAGAGATGCTCTTAAAAAGTACCAGCATCCCATCTTAATTTGTTTTATCCAGATACACAAATTTAACTGCGTGATGATGCTGGGACCCATTCATGAAATTTCGTCAGGAAGCGCCCTGAAACTACTCTGACATTAAGGTGATTTCTTTAAGCTTTAAACTGAAATATTGGAGAAGTTTAAGCAACAGGAATCGGCATAATATTCATAAATTGTCGATGTGACATAATTGTCGATGCGTGTCTGTTGTGACAAACTAAAACAAGGCTAATTTGCAATTTAAGAGTGGATTTTTTTTTTTTTTTTTTTTAACGCGACTGGAAGGTTTTTGACCGCATTTAATTTGTATGAAGTTGGGGTAAATTTTTTAAGTTTACACTTAAGCGAAGGTGATCAGAAATTTCTGCCATTTCAGGCGAAACTTTGTGAAACGATTAACGGTTGAAAGCATGGTTAAAAATTAGAGAACTAAAATCAGAATTACCTTAACTAACCAATAGTAAAGCCTAAAACACTTTAACAAATTCATAAAACATAAAAAATTTGGAAGGAGAAAGCATTAAATCAGTTAAGAAAAGCACAAAATTAAATAAGAAAAACACTCTTATGTAAAAAAAAGGGGATAAATAATAAGTCAAACTTAAAGAATTGTAAAAAAAAACTTACCACACACAAACAGCGAAATTTTAATCCACGAGTATGGACACATCGAAGGAGAAATTGTTGCCATAAAATGGCGAGGGTGAAACATGGAAAATGACATAAAAAATAAACATGTTTAGAGTTATAAGGTATTTGTCCCGCCTTCTTCGCATGCCTTCGTGGTGCATGCTCGACGCGTAACCGAGAGGTCCGTGGTTCGATTCCCGGCGAAGGCGTTGCTCATTTTTCATGTCTCCTGCTTCGAAATAACCTAATGTCTCCACAGTTATCAAATTTGAGTTAAAATAACACATCGAAATAACGATTCTTGTTGCTTTAACTCCTCCAATAATTGTTATTCCGCGTGTTATTTTTTAACTCAAAAGTAATATTCTTCATGGTATAAAGTGAAGCTCATAAGGGTGCAGGCACCTTTGTGTTTTAAATGTCGGGCCAAACAATGGCCAACTAGCAAAGGATGTCGCCACCATTATGACGTCAGCAGTGTCGGTCATGCCATCCCCATCCGGTCCCGGCATGGCATACTTTAATAAATGACAGGAACGTCTTAGAGGGTACAATGTATCAGAGACAAAAAGGTCTAATGTACTACATATGACATACTTTATTAAATGACGGTATTGTCTTATAGGGCCTAATTTATTAAGGAAAAGAAAATTATACTGTAGGGCGGAATATAAATGTATAGGGCACGCTTCATTAAATGATGATAAAGTCTTACAGAACATCATTTATCAAAATGAGACAGAGCATAATGCAGTGTATGGTATATTTTTTAAATGATGATAACTGCAGAACATAATTTGTGAAAGAGAGAAACATATACTGCAGTATATGATACATTTTATTAAGTACTGGTAATGTGTTCTAAGACAAAATTCATTAATTAAACCGCATCATATTTAGTATGTACGCTACGGACATTCAACTTTCAACAGCATTCGTAAATACGCAGGATGCACCAAAATAAATAAAAAGGTTATTAAAAGAAAATCTGAAAGGATTCAGATTTTTACACAGTACCAGATGGTTTCTTAAGGTTTTTTTATGCTCTCGCTGATCCGGTAGTTTACCAATCAATCTTAAACTTGCTAATACAGCACCTTTTTTTTAACTTTTCAACTTTATCATTCAACACTGCTTTCTTCGCACATTTCGCAAATAAAATTCAACACTAAAATCTTAAAATTTTTAAAAGCAGCATAATAGCATAATTTAAAATTCCGGATAGAGTGTTAAGTGCCGTCATCCTTTTTGTGTGTGTGTGCGCGTATCTTTTCTCAATTTATTGTATCAACGTTCAGTTTTCTTATCAAGATGACTTACTCAACTTTGTCTTTTTAACTTTATTTATTCAGCATCACTTTCTTCGCACTTACCCATGCAGACTTCGCAAAATACTTAGAAACAGCGTATCCTTAGAATTTCCGGTAAAGTACTACCATACATGCTTTTTATATTCGCTATATTATTTCTTAAAAATAGTACATTTGGTGGCAACATCCTTTTATTTGTAAAATGATGGGGACGAGGATCGAGAGTGAAACACCTCTGGCGCTAAATACTTTTATCTTCCTTAATAAACGCTTGTGATGGGAAAGTTTCGCATTGTGCATCGCATGAAATAAGAAGCCTCGGCGACAGCTTTATATAAATTCTTTTATATAGAAAGAGGGGAAAAGAGAATAATAAAAATACGCAGTTCCCTGGCCTTCGAAAACAACTCGAAGGCACTGAGTGAGACAACTACGGCGAATTGCCCACATCCAATGACGAGATTTCTACGCTACACGTGTCCGTCTGTCCTCTTCTTGACAGCGAGGATATTGCGAAAAATCTGCTCTGCATCCGAGTAATAAAGTCAAGACTTGACGCTCCGAGGAGTCAAATCGCCGGGATCTGACATTTCTAATACTGGATTTTCTCCTTTCCTGTTCCCGAAGAGAGGAATATGGGGAAGAGGGGATTAAGAACGCAACTCGCGTAAAAATACTTTTCCACCTCCGCTTTATTCCATCGAATGAGTGTGCCTAGTTTCCCAAGTTATTGGCACAGTTAAAGTGGCAGCGGATATAGCACAGCCGAGACATTAAAAAAAAGGGGGGAGGTGAGTTTGATGGCTATATACCTGACACATCACCGACGAGAGCACACTTCGGATTTCTGTCGAGTTTATTAAAAGCTTCTCGGAATGAGCTGCCGAGTTATTTCATTCGAAATTCAAGAACTCTACCTACCCAAAAAAACAAAAAGATTTAGACCGGTTTTTCTGTGAGTTTAATAAACACTGAACATGGCTTTCTTTCAATTCCGAACCTCTTTAGACTGATGACATAGTTTAATAACGACCTTTTCTTTAGGAATAATGATTTTGACTTCCAGAACTTCGAAGAAGTGTAAATTGTTTTTATTTATCAGTTTCCATCCGTTTCAAATAACGATCAAGCTCGTTCTTGCCAATGTTCTTGCCAGGCCTATGATCTTTCACTTACCTCTCATTTTAAAAGTATGCATTAAAAAAATTATTTTATTTCTGTCTTCATATCTCATTAATATACATACACAGGTAACCTCTTCGGTCCAAAAATTCAGTAATGAATCTTTAGTGAATAAGCATGAATTAGCGTCACCACAATACATTTTTATTACTTTTGCAACGACTGTCTGTCTGTGTGTCTGCATATGTTCGACTTTTTTTTCGTACATGATAACTTTTATATCAAACTTCCAAAAATTTATATTTCCCGTATTTAAGTTCAATGCACTAATATAAATAGTTGATTATGTTTTGAGTAGAACTAGACAACTAGAAGTGGTATTGTTCTTGAAGCCCGTGACAGTTTTTAATGGACAATCAGAAATGGTACTTTATTTGAAGCCTACAATAGTTTTCAACAATGAGCACGACATATTGTAGCATATATAAACCATAACATACGAGTAGTGTTGCAGATGAAGAACATTATTTACCGATACCTAAATACGCTAGAACATATGCGCACCTCAAAATGAATTTATATTTGTTGCCACGATACTAATAAGCACAAGAAAATGAAATTATGGTATTCACTTCAAAATACGTATTTTAAATATATTAAAAAACATATAAAGTTTTTTAATTAAAAGCTGTTTAAGTATGTGCTATTCAATTACCCAATAAAATATAACTTTTCAATGTTAAATTATACGCATTTTCTGCTGCATTTCATTTAAATTTATTTCATTAGAGATACATTTCTCATTCAATTAATTCAGTTCTCACTGCGAAAAGGCTATAATACATAAAACCTCAAAATATCTTCATTAAAAATTGAAAAGCGTAGAAAAACATAAAACACCAAATACACTTAAAGCAAGTAAAAAAAATTACAATCAAAATTAGAGTTTCTACGCAAAAACAAGCAATTCGGCCAACAGGCAAGAAGACAGATTTTTTCGATGCACAAAATTGAAAGTTTACTTTTGGTCTCACTCGGCAGAAAGACACCGAAGGCGTAGAAACTGACTTAATTTGTTGTGGACGCTATGCCGAGTCAATTTATGGGATAATTTAATAACTTAAATGATAATTCCAGAATGCTCTAAGTATGATTTAATTCGCAACAATAAAAGAAAACGTTATGTTTGTTGTTGCGGTATTTAGTTCCTCTAGACTGGCAACAAATCTGCTATTCTGATAAGTTTCAAATGTACACAAATATAGCTGCCATAGTAAAAATAATTAGGCTTAGCCGCACTTAAACAACTTTTAAATTATTGATAATTCTTCAACTATTGCATGCATATTAACTAAAGATATAAAAGCTTAACCGGAAGCTAAAAACAGCATAATTCAATAACTTTTAAAGCAAAAAATGCGCAATTTACCAATTTAATAAAAAAATTGAGCTCACTGAGCAGAGTTTCGGTGCTGCCGATTGCAACCAAAAAGGGAGTTGCGCATCTACATGCTATAGCAGTCCTACATACAAAATTTCAACGTTCTGAGGCTACTCGTTTTTAAGTTATGCGAAATACATACATACGTACGTACGTATGCACAGACGCCAGGAAAAAAATCTCTTCAGAATCCCTTTTAAATCAGTTTTATAATTTTTTTGGGGGAAAAAAAAGAGTCCTTTATTCTCTCCTTACCTGCAGATGTCACGCAAAAACATTATTCAATTGCATTCGATAGCTCTCAAAATGGATATTTTCGTTGAAATATGATACTCGAAATTTTTAGCGACTACAATACTTCCTTTTTACTTTGTAAAAGGAAGTAAAAATGGTCAAGAATTTTATGATTTGGAGTCCAAGTCTACATTATTTTTCACTACCATTAAAAACGAAAGTGAAAAATATTCCAGAAAATCTACAACTGGAGCTAATTAATTTACACTACGATATGCATGGTGTTCAAAATCTGAATTTGATCATTTTTATCCGTACTTATCAAAACATAAATACTCTCAATTTGCAATAAGAATATTCGCTTAGTTTGGGAGCACATTTATGTATGCAACTGCTTCCGCAATTGAAAACTAATTATTAAGCATAAGGAAAGAAACAAGTTCACCGATGAGTATCTACAATTCGTGATGAAGATAGTTTCTAGAAATTTTACTCCAAAGTTACAGACTTTATCAAAATCGAAAAGCCATCAGTTGCTGCAGCTGAAATTTCTAGCTACAAACAAATGAGTTTATTATAATTTGCATACAGATATACGTATTTTGTTTTCTGTATGCATCAAAGAAAAATTTAGTAAATAAAAGAAGAATAGATTTTGACATTTATTCTCGAGTTGTGTCCCACTTGAAAAGTTTTTGTAACATTTTAATTTTTGGTTAAAAGTTATTATTAAAGTTATTATTTAGGTATTATTATTATCATTATTATTTAGGTATCTATGATTATTTAGATAAGATTATTATTAAAGTTTATTGCTTAATAAAAGTTATTAGAATTATATGGAAAAAAATGTCACTCTGAAAATTTTTAGCTGTCAATACGTTTGAATTACAAAATATAACCAACAAAAATTTCATGCAGGTGCCAACCTTTAGGTTTCAGACACAAAAGAAATTAAACACATTCGCTACAATCCACAAGAATCGTAGTTGACAAACTGCAATCGTAACTGGCAAACTGAGTTTACTTGCCAGGTACAAGATAACATGTCACCTAACCTAAATCACCAAGTACGAGTAATGCCGCACATGGAGGCAATGTTTATGCATTTGGCGTTCAGGAAGGGACTAAATAATACACTAGGCGTATTGAAATCGATCATTTATTTCTCAAAACGCAGATAAAATAACTAATGTTTAGAACACAAAATTTTGTTGGGGGGAGATTCCTTTGGGAAATGTTACAAACAGACTGTTTAAATTCTTGTTTAGTAAAACTAATAGGAGATAACGTATCACATGCGCAGGAATTTTGCGTGAATTAGCAAAACGGGGAAACTTTTTTGGGCGCATGAAATTCCGGCAAACCATCGAGAGCTATCTGCCTAAGGGAAGGGATGCCTTCGTGGAGGAGTTTCTAAGAAAAACTGGATCGTATACACGTTAGACATAGAAAAAACCAGGAATACGCCCATACAGACAGCCCGTTCGCGGACTTAAACCTCAGACCTAAATACCAGTGTTCAGCGACTTTAGCGCTCGGCCGTTAGTGGTCTCAGAATGGGTGAATACTGCTTATCATGTTCCGATTTATCTCATAGTTGGCACATTGAGCAAAATTATTATTTCGTATGCCAATTACAAGTATACTCGTGTGACTTTATTTACTGCTAAAAGTAATTTGTTATTTTTATATTTAAAATATAACAAGTGTTAAATTTAAATTTTTTCTTTAGCATTATCATTATTACTGCATCTTTCGACCAATATTTAGTAGTAAATAAAAGTAGTAAGTAACAGTAGAGTAAGTGAAATTCAGTTAAAAACATCCGGACATTCAGCTGTTTTTTTTTTTTTTTTTAAGACATATAACGTGTTACGAATATCCGTTTTGTAATTTTTATTATTCTGTAGAGAGAAAATGTTTAAATTTAAATTCTCACACGACAACTGAATATAAATATTAGTAATAGGCATGATATAAAACTACCTCTATTGGAAGGCATCACGAGGAATTATTAGCTGCATGTTTTTACTTACATTACAAATCCGACAACAGCCACACATGAAGGAGGGAAAACTGCACTTACCTGAAAAGAGAAAAGAAATCTATAAAATACTATACCAAACATTTTTTAAATTATAAATAATTTTACGAAAAATATGGTTTTAATAATACCGTAAAGTTTAACCCTGCCAGAAGAATTTTACTTTTAATATTCTGTTTTTAATATTTATTCGTCTAATGAATAATAATAATAATAATAAAAAGCGTATTATGTTCTTTTTTTCCAGAATCTTGTTAGCGCTTTTCCTTTTATTAATAGCCTACCATTTTTCAAAAAATTTTCACATTTTTTTTTATCTTTTAAATCTTTATGTCCGTCCCATTTTCATAAAGCAATTATATCATTTACACAATGAAACTACGCAGCCCATCACTTAACCACTTTAAACACTTAAATAACAGTTACGATATAATCTAAATTGAAGGGAAAATAGTGGCACGTACAAAGAATAGCAATATACAAATTTTCTTCTAGTTTTTGTTTGGGGGGGGGCAAAACCTTTGCCCCCAAAATAGGAACTGAAATACCAGATACAATATGAACAAGAGAATTACGTCATAAAGATACAACTGAAACAGTTTAACAAATATATATATATATATATTATTAGAAGTCACTTTTTGCTCCTCCTCCCCTACAGATCCTCACTTCGGAAATATTGCAGCTGCGAACCAAATCCCGTCGTACAAAATATTCTACACTGAATACATAAAAGTCCTTTTTCCACCTTCATTTTCACAACCATTGGTCGTAGGCCATGCCGCAAAGACCCATGTTTTCGAATTTTTAAATTTTAAGAAATCCATTTTGTAAATTTACGAAATATAACATTTTACACTTTCTTCCGGTCCCTGTATTTATATTTCGAAAAATTTTGTACTAATTATAAAAAATAAGACACGAGACGTTTCATTCTCATACGATAAAAGAATGACAAATATTTGGTAGTAAAATCGGTAATTACATTGATGGGCCACCCACAAATTCAAGAACTAATGCTTGTATTCATTACATAACTAAAAATAAAGTATCAGGTTAGGAAAAGGTTTCTAATCTTAAGAGATTCCATGATGAGCACTCTTATGCATATTACTGCGATAGTATAGATCAAAAAAAAATTTTTTTTTCTTCTTTTCTTTCAAGATCGAGGTCTTATTTACAGAATCTTATAGAATTCCTGTTCTCAGAAACACTCGAAGGTTTCGGTATTGGCACGTATTCAGTTTGTAACACTATTTGCACTAATTAAATACGAAAAATAAATTTACTTTAATGATTTTTTTAAGATTACTCGGTAACGATTCTTAAGTAATAAAACTCCCTGAGAATATTAATTTCGTAGTCTTAGACTTTGAAAATTTATAAATTCCTTGTGTGATTAACTGCTAAAACTATCTCGTTATTGTAAATATTAATCATCATTAAAATATTAATACGAAATTACAGCCATAAATAACTTTACAGAATTTTCTATTAGCACATTCATTACCATGTATCACAGAATCTCGTGGAACGCTAGCAATTGCAGTTACGAAACGTTGTCGATATTTATTGAAAATTTCTCACACAATGCTGAGGTTTTTTTATAAAACTAGCCGCTTTCGCCGCTAGACGCCTAAAATAAATATTCTAAAGAAAATTTCAGTGTTCAGCTAGCAACTGAAATAAATCTGCAATTGTTGCTTTTAAATCGCTTATTCATTAGTTACTAAAAGAATAGATTTGACAGAAAAATTAAATATAATGTTACCCTTTGTCGAACGACAAAATCTGCCGCGCAGAAAATTTTATTTATTAGTGTTATTTTACAAATGCCAAACATTAGCGCTCAAGTCATCAGTTCACAGCCCCTCCAGCACTTTTTAACAATGTCCTCATACCGAGAAAGTGCAATACAATTATTTAAATGTTCAAAAATCATACGCTGATTGGAGTCACGCGAAATACAGTTTGGGGAATCCACCACTCCAATTCTGTACAGGTGGTCTCGTAAACAGTCATGTCCGGTCAGACGTCTAAATAGAGCTACCGCTGTCTTTCTTTGAAAACTGGAAATTAAAGTTGTCTCTTCCCCAGAATTCTCCAACTCTTATCCATAGCACGTTGAATCACCCCTCACATTTGAAAAACATCCCAAATATCTAGGATTCATCCTTGATCCTGAATTCAATAGCAACAAACATATAGACTATTTGGTCTCGAAGGCCCGTAAGCACCTAAACATCCTCAAATATCTAGCTGACAGAGATTGGGGAGCTGATGCAAACATTCTTAGCAACACATATATTGCGCTAATAAGACATACTCTAGAATATGGCTACCCAAATTATTCCTGGGCGTCTGAAACCAATCTTCAGAAATTAGAACGTGTACAACTGAGTGCCGCTCGAATTATTCTTGGACTCGGAAATAGCTGCCCTTCTGGTATAACATAACATATTATTGGCATTCCCTGTTCCGCGAACTTAATCGCACTACAGGTCCTCCCCCCCCCCGCAGAACCGGGGCCGGGGTTCAACCCCTTTCCCGGAACCTTGGAGAGGTCGGCGCAGCGCACCCAATTTGGGGCGTCACTGGTCGTCATTTGCTACCCATCTGGTATAACCTTGTTCGAAACCAACTTACAACCACTGTATATTAGAAGAAGAGCCAATCTAGTTAAGTATTTGGATAAAATATACAGCTACGACCCCCAACATGGTACTCTGTTGTAACTCCATAATTGGCCCAACAATCAAAGCTCAAGAAATACAGCCCTTTTAGCTTGACAGAAACTCAGAGCCTGATCTCTCAAGAGGTTGCACCTCTTTCTCTAAGATCCTTTATTGATCCCTCAGTGGGACTACCAAGAGTTTTCTTCCACTTTGATCTGAAATCCACTGCAAACAAGCAAACTCACCATGAAGACCTTCTTAGGCAACTGTCTCTGGAAATTATTAGTTGCATTCCTAAAGATGCAGTGCAGGTCTATACTGATGGTAGTCATACGGAAGATCGTACTGGCAGCGGTATCTTTATTGAGACCCCTCACTAAGAAACTACAATAAAGCAACGCAACTCTGACACTTACTCTGTCTTTAGGAGCGAGTTAATTGCAATTAATGTGGGGCTTGATGACATCCTGGCTTATGATTGTGATTTTGGGGGAATTATGGATTTTATCGGACAGCCGCAGTGCACTACATGTTGGTGGCTGGTCATCCGCATGCGATGAAGCCAGCATATCTATTCTGTTCAGGCTGAGGAAGATCTCTCAGACCCACGACATCTACCTCCAGTGGATCGCATCACGTGTCAATATCAGTGGCCATGAGGTCACTGATAAACTGGCAAAAGAGGGTAGTGAAAATGAAACGGTCACTGGCTCCTCACTTACTTACCAAGAACTTTACTCAAATGAAAGATCTAAACTTAATATAATATGGTGTAATCCACCTACCCACCAAGTAGACAGGAACATCCCCTGGCTCCCTATTGGAATTCAAATGTGACCGTGGCTCCCAGACTGCTCTGGCTAGACGAACAAGAAGCCACCTTATATGTCTTTCCTTTGATAATGGCAGAAAAATCTACCCCTCTTGTAAAAAATGCTGTGACTATCCAGCTTCACCGGACCACATACTGGGTTTCATCGGAATTTCTAAGGAGGACTTAACTTCGAATCCCCTCACTGTTATTGATTTTTTGACGGTCAAGAACCTTCTGGAGTTGATCTGGCATATGTCAAATCTTTCGAGAATAAGCAACAACAACAGCGTTGAATCATGTCCTACTTAAGAATTTTCTTAAGAGTCAGGTTAACAAACAATTTAGTCGTATGAAATGAAAGCGGTCGATTAATGCGTTTCCGTTATGAAAGTTCCTTTCTCAGCCACCAAATTATCAGCTTTTTCATTTCGCATAATTCCACAGTAGCTGGAATACATTGGAAAGAAATTCTGTGTGGCATTGCCTTAAGCAAAGGCCTACAGTCTAAGATTCTTTGGGTAATAGTTTGATTATTAAGAAGAGCTTGAAGCGCACTTTTGGAATCTGACAAATTAACTGCCTTTACAAAAGAGTGGCTACGAATCGACAGTTCTTGAATAGCCACAGCAATAGCTTCTATTTCACCATCAATGGCAGTAGTAAGAGGTCCCATTGGTAAGTAGAAAATTGAAGCTCGCTAAAGATACCTGCTCCAGCACCATGCGTTCTCTCTAACATAGAGCCGTCAGTGTAGATATGCAACCACCCATTTTGAAGGTAGCGAACCCCAATAGTTTCCATTGTAATAGATCTTAATTGTGAATCGATCATTTCGTTTTTAACAATACTTTGAATAAGATCAAGATTTATATTTAAATTCAAAAAGTCCAAAGGACAATGGGGAGGACGTAAAATTAAATAATCTCGGCTCAACTCCCCTCACATTTGAAGTCAGATTCTCTCTGAGCAGCCTGTATAAAGTCAATTTGAGTTTTAAAATTCCTTATTAAAGTTTCTTCAAAAATAGTTGCCGGGCAAACGCAGCAGCTTCTGGTATAATAGGATTGCTTTTTCTCTTAATACAAGCACGAACAGGTTCCAAACCGGTTAAAAGCTGCATTGCAAGAACAGGAGTAGATCTCACTGCCCCAGTAATTATGCGTAACGCTTGGTTCTGGAAGACTTCGGGGATATGGACTACATTTTCCGAAGCCGTGATGAGCATCTCGCTACAGTAACCAATAATTGATTGAATATATAATTTGTAAGTAGTTGGCAATGTCTCTCTATCACACCCCCACCTTCAGCCAGCCAAATGTTTTAAGAAGATTTTAAATGTTTTACAGCTTTATTTTTCAAATGTTCTGCATGTTTCCTCCAATTTAAGAGTGGATCGAGGATGCAACCCAAATATTTTGTCAAATCGTTATATTGAACATCTAATATAAGAGTGACATATTATAAGTGTAGTTAATTTCTACACTCTTATATGTCAACTTCGGGGTAAAAGTCTGTCTGTTCAGAGTGAAGAACTGGCACGTGCTTTTATCTTGATTTACTCTCATACCATTCTTTTGACACCAATATTCCAGCTCTTTCAGAGCATCATTACGAGTCTTATTTAAACCGTCTTGCTTCTTTTTAGAAGCATTACTCTAGATAACCAAATCGTCGGCAAAAGAGTCAGAATTCACCCACGGTGCCAGAGTCTTCGGTAAATCGTTAATAAAAACATTAAAAAGAATTGGGCTGATGACTGTTCCATGTGGGAAGCCAGTTTAAGTCTGTTCAAATCTAGAAACGTTACAGCCATATTTAACAGCAGAAAAACGCTGTGATAAGAAATTCTTAATCCATAAAAACATCTTGCCATTTACTCCCAAGTTCTGTAATTTCTGAATAGTACGTAGTCTCCATACTTTATCATACGCTGATTCAAAGGCCGCGCAGAAAATAAAAGCATTTTAATTCGCGCAAAGGAAACAAATTTCTTTTAAGCCGCTGAGTTCCTTTTATTTATTTAAGTGGCCGGGCAAAGGCATGGGCACAGACCTAAATCTGTATGATACTGATAAATAAAGTTCGAATCGGATAAGAACATATCGCATGTCTTCAATGACAATTCATTTCATTAGGTGAAATAGTAGCAAAGAGACTGGTCAGAAAAGTCACTGATGACAGGAAATCGGAAGATTCATGAAGAGTATGGAACTTAGTTATTGGTGGAAGAAACGTGCAGAGGGAGACCTTTCTTAAAAACCATACAGTTTGGAAGGAATGGGCCAAAAAGGAGGAAGGAATAGAAAGAAATTTCAAACAATAATTTATAAAGGAATTACCAAAGGTGCAAAATACTGTATTAATTACTGATTATTGCCATTACTAATGACTTCCGGGAACATTTGCAAGAAAATATGGACTTATCGATTAAAGCATTACAATTTTAAAATGGCGGTATATATTTGTTCACTATGGAAATTGTAACATTAAATTCATTTTTACAAAATACTGAATAATAGTTTTACATAATTTTAAATATTCCGGAAATATCTGTATTATTTTTAGCATTAGTTGCAATATTTGTTTTACTTTTTAACATTTTTGTCAAGTCAGTTAAACAAGTACTCGATTCAACAGCAACGGACAAGGCCAGTGCAGCACTGGTAGTTTTAACACTTCTAGAAGTTTCAAGTTTGTCACCTTGACTAGCCTTAGCAAAACTAATTCTAAGCTTTATTGTATCTTTCTTTGCTGGTGTATTTGTTGGAAATTTGGAGCAACCTCGCTACGAAACCGGATGACCCCTCTGTCCCATAGTTACAACGAACTGGTTTTTCGCTTTTTTCTTTATTAGGGCAATTCTGGGTTTGCTGACTTCTTTTACTAAATTTGAAAGAGAACTATCTTAAGTTTTGCTGAGTGGCAATATACTTATTTCATATCACTGAGTTTTCTGATTAAATTTGAAGCATAAATATCTTACGCTTTCCATACACAAAAGTTGGTAACAGAAAGCTTTTAAATGGCTAAGCTTTTCATCAAAAGGTAATAAAATTCGACCAAAATACGAAATAAATAATAATACTAATAAAATCGAAATTCAAGATTTCGGTCTTCGACACGCACACTTTCGTGTGAAAGGCTAAGTGTATTCAAAATGTGGTGGCTGTATTTTCCACAATATGAGGAGCATAAATACATATATAGTACATACAGATTCTTCACAAATTTAACAGGTACTTTAAGGTATTTAATAGGTATAACCCATATTAAACGTCCATCATATAAAACGCGTATTACACAACTACTTTTTTTACATACTAACTGAATATGCAAGCACGCGACGGAAGGAAATAAACGGGCACATTAAAACGGAACACTAACTCCTTAATGGAGCTCAGTAATAAAGCCTTAACAACGCCACTTCCCTTTCCCGAGATTTCAGTCCGGAACTTAATCTCGAACACAATTTATAATTGAAGCGAAAACAACATAATTCTTTCTGGTGTTGAAATAGGATTACATAATCAATTTCATTAAACAGAGAAAATATAAGGGAATCTGTACGACTGCATGCATTCAATTAAATGAAAAGACGACTACCGAAATTTAAACGAGTAAAAATAAATTGCCCGAATATCTAAAAGCCTCGTTTAATCCCCAGTAACTCAGTACGAAACATGCAGGGATTCACGGAGACATCAAGAAAGTAAAACACTTCATTCCTACTAAGCCTACTTGTAAAATAAATTAAACCTTTAATTTTAACACCCATACTGAACGAACAAAATCTTGTTGCTACATGTTAAAATTTATACGAAAGAAAAGTACATATTTCCTAACATAAATTGAAGTGAAATACCTTATGGTAAGAGACAGAAGAGAAAAGCAATAATTTGAACTTCAGGCAAATTTATTCTTATATGGGTTTACAAGAGACGGAATGGACAGCAATGGCTGAAATCTGGTAGTTCGAATAGGGTTTCAGTTAGATATGTTACTGTTTTAATCTCAATAGTTAGCGAATAAAATCTTCTCCTACGGAGGTAAGAAGGTTTAAATTTACCACAAAAAACAAAAATTATTTACTTCTAGCAGCAATCTGGTAGAACAGAATAGCATCATATTCAATCATAGGCAAACTGAATCTTAAATAGCGTTGGTCTCTAAGAAGAGATCTGCATACTAAAAGCGAGTTAAAGAAGAGCCCTTCTAATTAATATAAAAGGTCTTTACACATTTTTAGAACGATTTCGATAAAGTGTTTAAAAAAAAAGCAAATGTTTTAGAATAGAAATTTCTGGCAACAACTTTTGAAATGAAACCTCAGTGATCACTTCTACGTGGAAAGAATAGGCCAAACGAAGAGCCTAAAAAGGTAGGTACTGTTTCTAATGATTTTACAGCTAAATAGCTGGTAACAAGGGAAAATCCGCCGACGCAGAAATCATCTATAGCAACCATAAATGTTGCAAAAATGCCTTGAAATACATCTATAGCAACCATAAATAAAATCCGCTCAGACGGTATAGTGGTTAGGAAAGCCGAAGGGTCCGAGACCGAATCCTAGAGAAGTCATGGATCTAAAATTATTTGTCTGTCCCTTTATAAGAGGTAGCAGTGGCCACCTATTAGGTGCCTCCACAAGTTTTGTGTGTTACCTTTATTTATTAAATATCATGTTCTTCGCACTTAAACCATATAAAATTCAATTCAACAGCAATACCACAAAATATTTAAAAAGAGTATACCTTTAGAATTTCCGATACACAGTCTCGCGCACTGGGGATAAAAATGTTTTTTTTTCGTACAGTGTTGCCAATACTCGCTTTGAAATCGTTGCATCTGTTAATCAAAAATTCGTTAAAAGTTTTACAAAATATGAAATAGATAATAAAATAAATTCGAAATTTGTGTTTCCAGATGCCAATATTCGAGTGGAGGACTACGTTATTCAAAATTTGATGTCTCTAGGTACCGTTGTTTTATCACACTGCGAGAAAAATGCATACATTCATGAAGATTCTTCATTATTTAATTTCTTTAAATATAATACAGGGCTCTAATATTTGGTGGCAACAATTTGAAAAGTGAAACGCCGTTTTGTAGTGGACCATGCATAACGCCAATACGAAATTAATAGCCCTTCTGGGCAAATTGTCAGTTTGGGTTAAAAATAAATAAAGTAATCAACCAAGATTTTCCCCAAAAAAGCTAAAAAACAATGCAGCTCAACGCAGAACAATTTCCAAACCCTGTATGAAAATTATTTAGCAGGAGATAAATCGAAATACATTTTGATCCTTGATGAACCATACATGTAGAGGGAATGAAGCCTTCTGTTCACGTACTGCAACGAAAAAAGGTCTATTCATTGACGAAAATGAAAAAAAAAAAAAAAAAAAAAAAAAAAACCTGGTTTCGTCCATGCAAAGAAAGTTTCAGTAAGGGATTTATAACTGTTTCAGGATTCTCTTCCAGTCGAAAATTAAAAAGAAGAAGAGTGGAGAAAATGTTAAAATCACTCAGTGCACTATAAAGAAAAAGTTTTACGTCCGATACTTACAGAAGCATCCCAATGACAAAGCAACAAGTCATATTTCTAAAAATATCACTAGATTCCTTGAAAAAATGAAGAGCGGCACAGGTATCGTATGTATACATTTCTAGCATATTTCTGCGAAGACCCTTGAAATGTCAACTATGACTCTTTCGAAGTGGAAACCCATCATGAATAATAACGGATTCTAGAAAGCAATGTAAGACAAATGGAAATCAGTACTCCATGAAGTTTTTATAAAAGCCCTTCTATCATGAAAATCACGATGCACAGTAACCGTCCGAAAAAAAGGTATCAGATCAAACATTGAAAAAACATTTTGCACATTAGTTAAAGGGGCCAGAAATCGTTCCAAAAATATGTAAAATCCTATGTAGTAATCTTAAAATCTTCACTTTTTTTCTCTCTATCACTTTTCAAATAAAATAATGTTGCCACTAACTTTTAAAGTCATGCATTATTTTTATAGAAATAATATAGCGAATATAAAAAAAAAGTATGGCAACATAAATAAAAGGATGCTTTCATCAAATGTTATCCTCATGTGTTATTTTTAAATAAATAATATAGAGAATAAAAAAGAACAACATTTAGAACATATTGAACATAAAAAAGAACATGACAATAGTTAATAGTTCGTCGGGAATTCTAAAGATATGTTTGATTTTAAATATTTTGTGATTTTGCTGTTGAATTTAATGCAGAGAAAGTGATGTTTAATAAATAAAGTTTAAATTAAAAAGATAATAAAAGTTGCATAAGTTTATCTTATTAAGAAACCTGAACATTGATACGATGAACTGAGAAATGACTGGAAAAAAATAATAATGGCAACACTTAACACTGTATCGGGAATTCTAAACATATGTTGCTTTAAAAAAATTTTTTAGCGAGTTTCACAGTTTTTATATAAATTGGAACATTATTTTAATTAATAAAAGATTTTTCTGATGTCATCTCCTTCAAAATCCTTCCATATGATTAACATTTTAATTATTCATTTACTCATTTTGTCACACACAATGAAATGCAGTTTCATAATTTGAAAGATAAAATAAAAATTTTCGGCCCAAAAATTGGCAAAAGCTTCATAATCAGCAATTTGTTTGCAAAAATAAAATTACCAGTAAAAATGTATTTTGGTTTTTTTTGCGCATGCTTCCTTAAGTTATTAAAACTGGAAGTTTGTAATGCGGATGGATGCTTAATGGAGTAGTAGCGTAACGTATTGTAGGAAAGTATATATGGATAATGGAAGTGTATGCGTTTCTGACGTCAGAAATTGGAAAATATGGTTTAAGCCTTCCTCTTCTTACCAAGCCAACTGCTAAGTACTCGAATACTCACAACAGAGTTTAATAAGAAAAGAAAGTGGAACAATTTCGTCGAATATTCTTTTTGTACATTTTCAGAACTTATAAACATACAAACAGAATCTCTATCTGATGCAGAAGAAATTCTCCACAAGAAAGTAACAACACCGCATTCAAAAATAATAGTAATAATAAAAGTGTGGAAAAAGCAAATAGTTGGTTGAAAAAGACAATAATGGCGTCTCATACAAGCTCAGAATATTTATCAAGCGAAATATATTAATAAGACGAGAGAATAAATAATACCCACGATTCTTGCATAAAATATAAATTTTCATAAATAACACTCTAGACGAATCCAGTTCTGCAATCTTTTCAACTCCCCCCCCCCCCCCCCCAGAAACAAGCATCTTGATGGCTAGAAATAAATAGTTGGAGTAACAGACGAAATAAAAAAGAGAATTAGCATATTCCGATGTTTAACGGTCTGGTTATCAGCATAATTTGTTATCTTAATAACTAGCTAAATAATGCAAGTGATAGCGTCTGTTAGCAAAATGTTCCAAAATATATATATAAAAAAAAAAAAAAAATCTTATCAGGGCAACGTATTTAGTTAATAGGACATGCCTCTTCCTATGGGCATAAATTTACAAAGTACGAACATTAACGCACATGATATTTAGGTTTTGCTTACAGGCCAATATAAATTTAGACCGTTTATTATAATAGGTTAGCAATATTAGTTTATCAACTTAATTTATACCTTTAACCACGGGTTTGAAACTCAAATTGCATGCCAGAAGAGTGCGCATTCTGAAAACAGCTGACGAGCCGTCCCCCTTTTTCTTCTTCTAATGTAAAGGTTTTTTAGCAAAGCAAAATTTTTTAATCTGAATTCTAAATTTTATTCTCTAAATATTTACATAAATAATAATAATAATGACGCAAAGGAAAAAATTCCAATTTATATTTATTTTCTGCTCTGAAATCTAAAGGTTGGTTGGTATCTGTCAATTCCTGTTGATATCACTTTATAATTCCAACAGAATGATGATTGAATATTTAATTTTCGGGACTGACATTTATTTCAAATAATTCTTAATATGTTGAATTAATCACTAAATAAGTTACTTTGCGAGGATTTGCATACTGTTCTATCACTGCGAACTTAGTCAAGAGCTCATTTCCTCCAGAAATTTATGCAGAGTTTGAGAATAGCGTCGGGATTTACCGTACATTCCGGCGTATAACGTGCACCGGTGTATAACGCGCATCTATAATTTCAAACTACATTTTTTTGTGTGTGTGTTTCTAGATATATTTGCCGTATAACGCTCACCATTTTCTTTACGTAGAAACCTAAAAGATACAAGCGGGATGCTCTCGTCTTTTGAAGGCATTCATTCGAAAATTTTTTCCAGGCTTTTGAACAATGTTCCAGGCTTTCGTATACTGAATTGGCAAAGCGATAAGGGGAACAACGTATGTACAGGGGAAATGCTTGAGGGATAAATAGTTCCGCAAAAAGGGTGCATTGTATTTATTACAGATGTGCACAAGTATGTTATTCTACTGTTTTGAGAAAACGGAGACGTTATATGAAGTAAGAATGCTCGAATTATATGAGGTAAGTATGATCGACTCATATGAATTCGCGGAATTTACAGTTAGATGCTTTTTCTTTCTATAATCATTTGAAGACGTGATTTTGAAGTGAACATCAATTGCGAGGAAGGAAAAGAAGACTAAATGCGTGTTGCCAGTTTAGGAATAGTATGTGAGTGGATAATAAAAGCATGGTATGAAATTAAACCCAATGTAATTAAAAAAACCGTTAAAAATGTAGTATATCTAACAATCCAGATGGAATGAAAGATGAAAAAGAATCCGATGACGTGCGTGAAGTTATAACGGAAGACAAATATGACGAACTATTTATGTTATCAGATAAGGAAATTTTTATGTTATCAGATAAGGAATGTCATTTCTTTTAAACACAGCATTTAGGTACATATAGAAATAGCAATCCCAGATACACGTTCTAAAGTTATACGAGATACGTACACACGTATATACGTAGAGACGCCACGAAAAAAATTCATCTGAATCCATTTTAAATACATTTTACAATCCGTTCTGTAAAAAAGTGTTCTTTATTCTGTCCATATGTACAGATGTCACGCAAAAACACTGTTCAAATGGATTCGAGAGCGGTCAAAATGGATATTTTCGTTGAAATATGATATCCGAAATGTTTCGCGATGACATTACTTCCTTTACTTCGCATAAGGAAGTAAAAAGATGTTTAAATCTACAGTTATCCTGCTTCTGTAGAACGCTGCATGAAAAATACCTAGCTGCTGATAAATGAGAAATTTGTGATAACATTCGACGAAGTAGAAGTATATTTAAGCGACAGTATTTAAAAAAAAAGTCAATTTATTATTGCTCAACTGAGAAAATGACCGTACGAAATGCCTTAGTGAATGTACACAAAAGTTCTCAACGAGATTCAGATTAATTGCAGGATTTTGTTATAACGGTCAATTGAAATTCGAAAAAGTCTCAATTAAGGCTAAATTTTAATTCACTGTACTATCAGCAGAATATTTTTGAAAACGAAATTCCAGGCTTATATGGAAATTAAGGAAATAAAATTCGAGCTTCGTGTGGACAAGGCCTCTAGTCACACTACTGCTAATTAGAAATTTAGCAAAGAAAGAAACAGAAATGAAAATAAAATATATCCCCATTTAATGAAAGACCTCTAAAATCGCCTGAATTTCTTCTACGGATCTTTGCGCATTCGTTTTGTTAAAATTTGTTAAAAATTAAATTGTTAAATGTCATACAAGAACACTAGAAGGACTTTCCAAAACTACCCAAAGTGAGCAGGATAAAATTGATATGATGGTGACTGATATGATGCTTTTTAATAATAATTGGTCACTTAACAAGATTTGACTGTCGCATGCAAATACTACTGTTTATGTTATAAGTAATTGTTAGGAGACTATTAAGAATGATAGTTTGGAGAAGGCGCCTTGCTAGCGTCAATTCTATACTTACACAAAGTTACAAGAAAAGATTTGAGGGCTGGAAGTTGCTTTAAAATAAATCAATAAATTTCATAATAAAAAATTATTCAGAAAAATTGAATGTACACTTGAATGTTTAACTTGATGCGTCTACTTGTAAAGAATAATATGTATCTGAATTAATGCAGATTTTCTTTCGTGTTATTTATTACAACAGAATGTAACGATCGCACGAGTACATTCAAAACCTATTTTCTTGGGGCTATTCTCCAAATAACACTTCAAAACACGTCATAAACTCACCAGTTCCTCTATTTCGAAAGATAAAGCACTGCTGCGTTCTAATAAAAGAAAATCTTAAGATTGCCTCAAAATAAGCGAACTTGCGCTCGTAAAAGTTCGCTTTCATGAGTCTTCGAAAGACTGACCAAAATGAAATAAAGAGCCAGAAGAGATCCTAATTCTATGGCGATAAGGTATTGCAACAAAATCACACTACGTTACCGATTACCGAAATAAAATGCACTGATTGATGACAGAGTAACACTGAAGTATCGCAGATCGGTTATTAAAACACGGCGTTGAATAAGGGAGGGGGAACATTTCATTGCATGTGGCACATTAAAGACATGCAAATGGATAATTACTGCGTACATAAATAAGCACGTAATTTTATCTTTTTACGCAGCAAAATTATTTCATTGTAAAACAAAGACGTATCAGTTAGATGAAGTAGACTGGATAAATAATGATCAGCAGGGGGATACAGCTGCATTAAGAATAACGACTGTGCAAGGAAACTCTAGAATTAGTTTCGGAAAAAAAATTATGCTTCTTTCTGAAATCATATTCCCGCCCCACACACAAACTACGCAAAAGAGCATCATTCAGTTTGAATACCGGCCTACCAGTGGGCGAAGGGTAAAGTCGCTGAACCAGGGTAAAGTAGGTTGAATAAAAGCCGAGGGGGAAAGTAGTTCGATGTGAGGTTGGATTTCAGACGAAAGGGCTGGCTGCACGGGCGTTTCCGTGGTCTTCTACATCTGCAACATGGATACAAGCCAATTTCCCTTAAATGTCTTCTACGAAGGCACCTATCTCCGTAGGCAAATAGCCATAGGGTGCTTTGCCATGATCAAAATCCAAACCAATTCGAATATTAAAATTCCACCTACTTCAGAGTATGTTATTCATCCAAAGAAACTATTCATCCTGAATAAAATTTAGCTCAGAAAATAAAGAATTTATTGGATGAAATTTGGCGCCTATCAAAATGATTAGAAATACGTGATTTCACTGCATTAACTCATGAAATAAATTTTAAACACCATAGCGTATTTTGGCGATTCTAAGACGCATCTTAATTTCCCACATAAGTCTTTAGTCAGAACTCTTCTTAGCGGCTCAGATTTTTTCCCAAATATTGTGAAACAATATTTCCACATCATTAATTCAAATATCTAGATTAATGTTCGTAATAAATCAAAATTGATTAAAAGGAAAAGTACTTCTAGATGAATTTCAACGTTTTATTTTATTTTCTTGAAATTAAAATCCACTTTCCCCGTTGATGGTTAAAAAATTAAAGCGTGTATCTTCGAATCGAAGAAATACGGTAAATCAATAGTATGCATGCAACCATCTGCTGCCCAGTACGTTCTTTTTTCCTGGACATAAAGTTTCAATTGTCCCTTCCTCTGAATTTTAAAGTACAGTTTCGTTCTTTTACCGTATAATCTTTAATGACATAAATACGATAAATGGAGGGAGGATTCCCTCATTAGAACAGCAATAAATATGTATTTGTTTGCCAAAAAAAAAAAAAAAAGCCCAGTGATGAGGATATCCTGATGGGTCGAATAACTGGATATGCTGTAAAGATGTGGATTCGGTCATTATGGATATTTGAACTTTAAATATATTATATATATAAAGAAGAGTTTCCGTTTGTTTATTTGTGTATCTGCATATAAATCTACAGTTTTATTTTGATCTTGATGAAATTTTGCACACTTCAAAAAAAAAGAAGGTCATTGTCTACATAAGATTTCGAAAAACCATCCCACCAGGCCAAGTTGTTTTTATTAGACGCCATTCAATGGATTATTTACTGAATTGTTCCACTGAATGGCGTCAATGCTCCATTAAATTGTTCATATGAACATATGTTCAATTGAAAATATTGAAATTCCACTGAGTGAATGAATTGGTCATGCGAATGTGTTATATTCCATTCCATATTCCACATCCAATTTTGTTCAATTCAATGGAACATGAAATGGAAATAGAATAAAGAACATGTTCATATGGACATGGTTGGACATATTAAATGAAACTGTTTATAAGAATATATGGAATGCTATGTTTCACTGAATGTTTAATTAAAAAATGCTCCATTGAATGGATCTGAATTTCATTGAATGAATGGATGGACATTCCAGTCCATTGAATTAATGTCCATCAACGTTTTTCCAATAGAACAATTCATCAAAATAAATCAATGGAACAATGGATGCCATTTTTTATACATATATTTTTCATAAATTCATATATGTTCAATTAATTCATTATTTCAATGTTCTTACCTAGTGGTTTCCCCAAATTCCTGCAGTGAACAATGTTGGAACAATCCGTTAACTTCGAAGAAATAGACTAAAATGGACGGTGATTTTTCGAAAGCTCATTCCCGGAAAAAAATAAACAAATAAATAAAATAAAATAAAAAAGCAAGTCTTAGTTATTTACTAAAACTGTTACATAGCACCTTCTTAGTTCTACGGTGTTCCACAGTTTTATTCGAGTTGATTTCCAAGGAATACAATAAAAAAGCTGCCGTGAGTTAAGATGGAAAATGCAACGCTCGTTCATTAACATTAAAGCAGAATAAATCGCGATTTCATCTTTAAAAGGAACTTATAAGTAATCTTCCTAAAACAAGAAACATAAAATTAGAATAAAGAATAAGATGTAATAAGAAGAAAGTTTTACTTAAGCTCATTATTTTTGTTCCGTGCACCAGATTTGCATAATGACATGAATGCGTGCGAGAGACAGCATTGTATGTAGTTTGTTCCCAAAGCCCTAATTAATAAACAGCTGTTTCTGAATATTCCGAATGACTGTCTTGCAGAGTTCCGCTGCTCTCACGGTGAAGCGAAGGCATTTCTTTCATTCCATAAATTAACCTACTGTGCACGTGCGTTTAGACACGGCAAAAGCCGAGACAAATCCAGTTCAATGAAATCAAGAAATCGGGCAATGCGCTAATGCAGTCAAGAAGATTTGGTTTTGTTTATGTGATTACGGCAAAGCCTCGAGGGCTATCTGCCTAAGGGGATGGATGCCTTCGTGAAGCACATTTTAAAGAACTGGCTCGTATACACGCTACATATGGGGAAAACAAAGAAAACGCCTACGCAGCCAGCCCGTTCGCGGGATACAAATTTCGGACCGAATTACCAGTGTTCAACGACTTTACCGCTCGGCCGCTGTAGGGCGTTAAGAAAATTTTCTTCACAATTAATGAAAAGTGAAAACATAATGAGCTGCTAAGAGCCCACAGGCCTTCAATGAGACTAGTTACCGTTCAAGGAAGTCAGTAGTGGTACCTGATTGACACATTTTTCTGTGTGAAACATAGAGCGGCGGACCACACAGAGATCAGTAAATCGTGTGCGCGGTCCCTGCAATTCACTGCTCACAGCTTTTACGACGTGTCACACGACATGTGTTTGACATCGCAGAGACATAACTTCACGACTAGTGTCAGGAAATTTCAACATTCTGTATCGTGTCTGTCGTCTCTCGATTTCAGGAGGGGTGACTAACCAATGATCTGATTTTTCTTCTGATATTGTTCTAGATATAACGAATCAGAGGATGTAAAATGCTACTGTAAAATTAAGGAGGCGTGGCTAATTCAGTCTGAGAGTCGAAATGAGAAACAAGAGAATACAATAAGGAGTCTAATTCGTAACAATCATCGACGGTTTTTTTGTATAGCGTTACCAAACCCACCTAAATCTAAATATTGAATTTGTTAGGGGGAAAAAAAATCAGTTAAAACAAATTTTGAATAACTCAACAGAACGTATCTTATTATTAAGAAGTTTCTATCATATATCATTAGAATGAACTTCCTTTAAGAATTCTTTATTATTTTTAATGGCTTCCAAAAATTCATTGCAGTTTAGTTCACTGTTTAATTCTGCAACTTTGTAAAGCTTTTATAATTAATTCAGTTATTCTGCCTTTTTCTTCAGACCATACATTCGCTACTGAAAATACTCTTTCAATTTGTGCCTAAGTTTCTGGCATGCTGAACATGTATGCTACTATTGGAGCAAGATTAGGCACTAACACTTCTTCCCTCTCTTTTAAATGATTGAAAAATTTTATTCATTTTTCTTCAAAATTTTTATTTTTCCAAATTTTACAGTTAGCTGACACCCTCTCCTCCAAAGAAAAAATCTGCAATCACTACTTCATGAAACAGTTGATTCATATTTATTATGTTATTTCTGGCAGTCTCAATTTTTTTTTCATCTGAAGCTTCGATTTCAGTGCATGTTAATGCACTATTGTTTATCCAATAAAAGATCCTGCTCGACCAAAACTCCTTTTTCATAATTACATGTAAGACAGACATCTGTCACCATTTGAGGAAAAAACAACTACACAACATTAAAAGTACTTATATCTAGATGCAACATATTTAGATTGGCAACAGTGAACTTAAGAGAGGGGCCAAACTGCCAAAATTAATTATCAAATCGCCGTGTTACCAGAGGCTGTACTATTTATATTCAGCATTTTTAAAATTATGCCAGATAACCAGGACAAAATGACAAATTGGCCAAGACGTAGGAACCACATCATCAAAGCAGAACAACACTAGTCAAAACGGGACGCCTGATAAGACTTTGGATTAATCTTCTTCATTGGAGAATTGACTCATGATGATGTCTTGTATCAATTGCCAGAATCAAAACATGCTTTAGAAATGGAGAAAAAAAATACAGCGAGTCGACCTTTTTTCCACAGCAATTGTTCCCATGGTTGCGAGTCAAATCGAGCGGCAGAAAATAACCTTCGAATATGAAAAGTTCCTATTTTAAAGTAACCGACTATAATAAGATACATTTTACATTTCTTATAAGACACATATTTACAAGATACGCGCTACGTTTGAAGTGAAGACAAATTTTTCTGTCGTATTATTTAATAACGTATGTAATATGGTAACAGTAAAGCACAGCAAAAATAGCCCAAGCAAAGAAGTAATTTTACGAAGTATATACAATAGCTCTACAAGAAACAACTCACATTACAAAAGCGAATTCCTGCTCACAGTAAAATTTCCCAACACACACCAGAAAAAGGGGGGATAAGATGTATATAAAAATAATTTCGTGCATTCGGGCGAAACATAATACAACGCATGACTGCGGAAAAAGATCTCGGAGCCCAACAGGGGAAAAAAAATATATACAAGAATAATACATATCATTTCCCATCACAAAACCATTTCCATTTTTCACCTAAATATTTGCTTTTTTTAAGAAGTTATTTCGGCAGAGGAATGAGTAATCATCATTCCGGTAACACCTCCAGGCTATCGTTATAAATCGATAGATAATCGAAATTACGACGGAATACGCATGCTGCCAAAAAGTTTTAAGTAAATAATGAGTATTCTACAACAGCAACAATGTTCGTTCGCAGAACTTTTTTTTTTTTTTTTTTAAATCTCCAAAGTATAAAGAACGTACTTCTCTGTAACTGTGAATGAAATTCTGTAAATGATAGGTAACTTCTTTCGAGGATAAATGATACGCAAATCTCCATTTCCTTATACTTTTAATTTTCTGCTTGCTTTTGCTAAGTTTCCGATATTTCTGAACCAGCCGAAACCCTTGATTTACGAGCCAGAACACAGCTTAATGGAAGTAGAATAAACTAGTAACTTTTTTTTTTATATTTCTTTTCTGAATGTTGAATAGCGGAAGTCTCTGGAACAACAATAAAAAAATTTTAAATATTTACATGCTAGCAACGTCTCGTTCTTCGTACAGGAGAAAAGAAATCTGGTTTCAGAAGACACATGAAAAGTTCACACAAATGAAAAAAAGACCACTGACAAAAATGATGGTCTGGATTAATTAGGTTACGCAAAGCGTACTATAATCTGTGACTTTAGAACACGCACTTCAAGATCATTTTCTGACCAAAAACCGAGACATGTAACAATGGCAACGACTGCTGTGAAAAAAAAAAGTCGAATCCTCTAATTTACTAAAATTCTCACCACGATTCCGGAGAATGTAGTCCAGATCCTCGAAGTCTTTCAGAATCAAGCGTTATGCATAATTATAGGACAGTGAGATGTATTCCTGTTCTTGCAATGCAGCTTTTAACCGGTTTGGAACCTGTTCATGATTATATTAAGAGAAAAGCGATCCTATTATATCAGAAGCTGGTGCGTTTGCCCGACAATCCTTTTTGGAGGAACTATAATAATAATGAAATTTCTAGAAATCTAAAAACTCAAGCTGGCTTTATCCAGGCTGCTCGGAGAAAATCTGATGCTTTGGAATTGAGCCGAGATATCTAATTTTACCTTCTCCCCATGGTCCCTTGGACTTTTTGAATTTTAATATAAATCTTGATCTTATCCAAAGAATTGTTAAAAATGAAATGAGCGTCTCACAATTAAGATCTATTTCAATGGAAGCTATTGGGGTTCGCTATCTTCAAAATGAGTGGTTGCGTGTCTACACTGACAGCTCTATGTTATAGAGAACGCATGGTGCTGGAGCAAGTATCTTTAGCGAGCTTTTCAGTTTTCTACTTACCAATGGGCCCCTTGATGGGGAAATCGAAGCTATTGCTGTGGCTATTCAACAACTGTCTATTTGTAGCCACTCTTTTGTAAAGGTAGTCATATTGTCAGATTCCAAAAGTGCGCTTCAAGCTCTTTTGAATAATCAAACTATTACCCAAAGAATTTTAAAGTGTAGGCCTTTGCTTAAGGCAATGACACACATAATTTCTTTGGAGTGCAGCCCACTGTGGAATTACGGGAAATGAATAAACTGATACATTGGCTAAAAAAGGAATTTTGATAATGCAACGCATCAATTGACTGTTTTTTTTTTTTTCATACGACTAAATTATTTGTTAACCTGACTCCTAAGAGTTAAGCAGGATATGATTCAACGTGCTATCGATAAGAGCTGGAGGATTCTCGAGGAAGAGACAACTTTCATTCCCAGTTTCCAAAGAAAGATAACGGCAGCTCTATTAGACGTCTGACCAGACATGGCTGTTTGCAAGATCACCTCTATAGAATTGGAGTCACCTAGTGTTCTAACAAGTTACCGGTTATTTTAATATATTCAAGAACATACAACGGTTACAACTGTTTGGCAATCATATGAATTCCCAGTTAGCCATACAGATCTCCAGATTCAAAGGCAGCAGCATCTATTCCCACCCCTACAGCTACCTAAAAAGAAAGGTAAAACCACATAAGCAAGGAATCATACAAAACATAAATTAGGGATTCTCAAATTTTTTTAAATCTTGTACCACAAAAGAAAGAATTAAAAATATATTACCATCATATATATCAAAAGGGAAAATGATAAAAGGTCTAACAGCCCCAATTAGCTCATTCTGTTACTGCCACCTTATTGTAGTGTATTTACTTCAATCAGTAATACAAAAATTTAAGATTTCGTTGCGTGGGGTGTGCAGGATGGGTTGCTGGAGACAGCGTAGGTGGTTCTGTGGCATGGAACAGAACAGCTTTAAATCGGAAAAGAAGGCTAGCAAGCGGAAACAGCATCTGGTGATTTATTACGATGGTCTTGTTTTCCCCTTACTTTTACCTCTACCTCTATATACCAAAAGTGATGTCACTATACATTTATTGAAATCTTTAGAGTAAAAACTGTCCCACTAAAAAAAAAAATCGTTATATGTATCACTTAGAAAACGAGTTTTAAACTCTGACCACAGAATTTAAAGATGCCAACATAGGTTATTGCATCAATGACGATACAATTTTCTACCGAAAAAGATTCTAAGATTGGAAATAGTGAAAAATTTCTTTGTTTTATACAACTAATCCACTAATCAAATTTCCTGTTCCTGTGGTTAATTTCTTATGGCCATTGAGAATAATCTAAAAATTACCTTGCAGACAAGAGATTTAATTCAGTTTTGAGAATACACCTGAAAGACATGCTACTATATTCAGCCACATGTCATTAGCCAGGAATCATATCTTGTAATTTCATTAGCAAACATAATAGAACATTTATACAAATAAGAGGATCACAAGTGTAGGCTTAAAGGTCCACAATTTCACAAATGCTTGGTTAAATGATTTTGGCCAATTAATTATTCAATTAATTTTTTTTTTCAATCCAGTGGCGGGCACTTAGCTATTCAGTACTGGCCACTCCTATAGCCAGAGGTAGTGGCCATTATAGGGTGGAGGCACCTAACAGGCGGCCACCGTTGCCTTCTATAAAGAGACAAATAGTCACAACTACGCCTTCTCCGGAGTTCGAACCCGGGTACGAACTTTCGTTACCGCAGTAGCCTCCCCTGACCACTTTACAGTCTGGGCGGCACTTAAATGTCGTTTAACCGCAGTTTTGACACGATACTTTCAGATTATGATGAGTTTATTAGGAATTATCCTGCCTTAAGTAGAGACCGCCCAGCCGGTAAAGTGACGCTGACTGCCCTACCAATGAGGTCGGGTTCGAATTCCACAGAAAACATAGAGGTGTGTAACCGTGTACTATCTGTACAGCAAGGAGGCATTCAAAATACGCGGCGAACCGAAAGTCCTCTCGAGTGCGTCATGATAGGAGAAGAAGAGTGCGAGACCCCTGGATATTCTGACTCAGTGTGGGCAGAACTACTGAGTTGGCGTTGCGAATAGTAGTGACCACCAATAGTGAAACCAATAGTGAAAGTTTAATGTTCCGCCCGCTTATACCTGTACCTGCTTCAAGTGGAGAAGTATCTGTAACAGATGTTGTTGCATCTATAATCATGCTATCTTATCAAAGACATCTTTTGAAGTTTTAGCTACTGACCCAAGAAGTTTTTATTACGAAAACTGCAAAAAAGGGGAGGGAGGCATCCAATCGTAGTTTAATCCCTTCTTGATACACGAAGCCTTCATTAACACATACAGAAATAAAAAAAACTTAAAAAAAAACTATAGGAAATCCGAAATGATCCGCTCCCAGACATAATTGGGCGAAAGAGAAAAGTTTTGTCGCGAAACGCAAAGAATTTGAATCCGCGCTGGAAAGTACGAATTTTTCCACGGCTTATTATTCTCCTCAAGATAGGAGATTTTCTCTTATCTTGACTCTCTTTATTCTAAGCTCCCTCACTTCGTTTTCAAAAAGTGTAAAATTCATAAAAGAAGAGTTAAGAAGAACGGAGAAAAGCGAAAAAGAAATCCGTCTTTTCTCCTCTTTTTCTTCTATAAAAAATAGTTTGAATAATATTTCAATTAAGAACATCTTCCACCAAGGCAGCTTTTCCTCAAATACATAAATATTTATAAGGAATTAACACGGTGAAAGGGTACGATATTCGAGATTGAGATAGGCAGAATTTCAGGACTGAGATGAGGTGGTTAATTTTTTTCCCCTCTTCCTCCCTTCTCCACAGCCAGAAAGAGGCCTACCCTGGAAATCGATTGACTCGATTTCCAGGGTAGGCCTCTTTTTGATTGGGATCCTAGTTAAAAAAAAAGAAAGAAAATTTCATTTAGAAAAATGGTTAGGCTCTCATCTTTGTTGTTCGTATCACTTTTTAAATGTTGCTTCCAAATATTACTGTCATGTACTAATAAAAAAAATAAAGATAATATTTAAAAAACAAAATCTGAAAGGTTTCAGAATTTAATGGTCGCCCTAAAGGGTTTCTTAAGGTTTTTATGCTCTCGCTGAGTTGCATTCTAAATAAAGCATGAGTTGCATTCTAAAGCAAAATCCCATTTACAGTCTAACAGCACTTTGGGGCTAAAAAATAAAAGTATGGCAACACAAATAATACGATGTTGGCACCAAATATTACGTCTGTATTATTTTTAAAGAAGTAATAGAGAGAATACAAAAAATAATAATAAATAAATAAGTAAAAATCTGAAAGCTTTCAGATTTTATACTACGCCCAAAGGAGCTTCTACATTTACACATATCTAGACGTTTCGAGAGCATTTGGACTAACGCCCCTTTGGGCTAAAAATATTTAATAATAGCATATCTTTAGAGTTTCCGATACACAGTCTCACGCGCTGGAGATAAAAATATTTTATTCCGTACAGTGTTGCCAATGCTCGCTTTCAAATGGTTGAGTTTTTTAATCAAAAATTCGTTAAGTTTTACAAAATATGTGATAGATAATAAAACAAATACGAAATTCAAAATTCGGGCTTCCAGGTACCCGTATGCGGATGGAGAACTACGTTATTCAAAATTTTATGGCTCTAGGTACCATTGTTTAACGCTTTCAGTGATTCGATGCAAAATACTGTTTCGAGACTAACAGCCCTTCTGTTTTTTTTTTTCCCTTTTTTTTAAGAGCGCAACTAAGTACCTTGCTACCAAAAATTATCACCATGTGCTATTTTTACAAAAACGAGTATCTTTATAACGATTATTAAAAAAAATGCATTGCAAAATTTAACACGTCCTACAGATATCCGATATAAAATTTCACATTCCAAGCCATTCGAGCCGACGTTCCACAATGGACTTTATTCTTGCCTTATTATTAAACATATATGTGAATGAGATTCCACAGACACGAAGCACTACATTCCCAATGTACACTGATCCTTGCACAAAATGCATTCCTGAGGCCAGTCATACAGCATTTGCAAAATCGTATATACGCACTTGAGGCCTGGCTAATCAAATGGAAAATACAAATAAATATTATAAATTCAATGGCAATCCTATTTACAAGGAGAACAAAAATAAACTGGAATTTACAGCTTTATGGGAACACTCTGTGCTTATTTGGAAGTGCTCCTCACTAATACTCTTAAATGGACACCACACATTACATCTATTATTCAGAGGTTTCCAAAGCGTAAAGCTACACACTTCCCCCTAATTGCTCGAAGCAGCGTGTCCCACGCTATGTTATGCCCGCCCTGCCTGGGCATACTCAGGCCGCATTAACCGAATGAAATTACAGACTGCACAAAATATGGTCTTCGACAAACACGAAATGCCCCTTGGTATATTTGTAGCAATGAAATACACGAAGAATTAAATGCGTGCGACTTAGAAGTATATACTACAAGTTAGACAAGACATTTTTTGAAAAATCTTCTTTACTTGATAATGAAAGCATTAGCAATTATGATTTTGATATGATGTGATGCTCGTAATCTAAAGCGCCCCACGGCGAACCTTAATGTAAATATGATCGAAGGGCAGCATTAGTTGCCTCGCTTGCTTTTATTACGTATTAATGTCTATTCTCAAAACATAAACCCAGCGAAATTTCTAATTTTTTACTGTGCAGCGGGGAGGAAACTACTGACTTAACATGATGAACATTCTTTGAACTGATATATTTTGTAAAAAATAAAATTATTCAACAAGGAAAGTGCACAGGTACCCTGATGACTGCAGTGTTCCAATCTGAAATTGACATAAAATGTTTTTAACGTCAACGCGTCAGTTTGTTGCCATTTGGCGAAGCGTAAGATATTTAAATTTAATTTTTATGTAACTTATTAATAAAGTAAGCGATTTAAAATCAATAAAAGCAGTTTTTTGTATCTTTTATTAATTACCAGCTGAACCCGTGATATTACACTAGCTAGATTCATTAAACACATTACATAATTTCTTTTTTTTTCAGTAACTATTTAGTAACTATTTTTAGTAACTATTTTTTAGTAACTGTGTTTAGTAATGTGAGCCAGCCACCGGCTAGTTATGTGAAAAGTGAAACGCACAACAAAAAGCAGGTTCAAGAATTCTTCTTGGCTTAAAAAACGCACCGCAACACCTAAAACTGTATCGGAAATTTTAAACATTTGCTGCTTTTAAAAATTTTGTGATTCTACAGTTGAATTTTATGTGGCGTAAGTGAGAAGAAAATGATGTTCAATAATAAGTTACAAAGACAAAAAAAAAAAGTTGTGTTAGAAGGAATGAGTCCAACAGCAGACTGGTACTCCCAGCTTAGCGATAGCATAAAAAAACTTAACAAACGCAATGATGCGAAGTTAAAATCTGAATCCTTTCAGATTTTTTTAAAAATTATTCTTTACTTATTTATTTATCTACTTGTTTTTAAATTTCCAGCTACAACTATGTGTCTCAGACCAACCGTTAAGAAATACTTAATTGTGCACTGTTTCTGAAATACTCTGCGTAACAGACACTGCATATGCGTTAAGAAATGATGCAAGAATGCAAATAAGGTAGGCTGGAGGTAAAGACATGGCTCTGCGTACGATGATCTTCGTTACAGCCTTTCGGAAACAGAGATCACGAGAAAACTAGTTCGACGCCAAGCAAAGAAACTAAACAAATGAAAACAAACTATCCGTACATACGCAACGAATTTTAGAAACATTTCTGGTGCTATTAAGAAGGACAGCATGACCTAAGTCCAGATATTCGAATTACAGAAGAGTTCAGTTATGAGAATCATTTAGTTTGACTTTCCTTTTACATATTCTTGAATCTCACTTTTATAAGGGGACCCACCAGTTGCCGAGCTGTAAGATCGCTGAGCAATGGTACTTTGACACGGATTCGAATCCTAAAGACGGGCTACATGGAAGTTCGTGTGGTTTTCCCAATGTAAAAATACCAGCCTGCTCTGCTTAAAACACCCCCAACAAAGGTATCCCCCCTAGTGTTCTTTATAATAATCCAAATAACTTATATCAACACCTATATCCAAATAATCTTATACTAATGTTAGGACCGGCTGTTGTAATGCAACCCCCTCCCCGTGGGACAGCGACTGGATATGTGAAATGCGATTATTACTCAATAGAGAAATGCGATTTGAGTTCTCTTTTTGATTTTTTTTTATTGTCTTCTTGGCGTTCCCAGTGCTCGGGTACCTAGGCGTGGTCGGAGGCTCCCTCACAAAAGAGGGTCTAAATCCTGAGCAGAAGTTCCTACTACTTTACTGACCTGGTGTGAACCTCAGGGTACCAGATCAGTTAACACCCTAGAGGTTTCTTTTCTGTTTTTTTGCGATTTGATTAAACTAAAACTATGGACTCTAAGGACATTCTCAAAGAAGGACAGGCATACATTGCCAACCTCGAAACGATTCTATCGATTAAAGCTTCTGGCTTACATAAATATGTGGCAGAGGACATTCGACATCAGTTTCAACTGATGTTTAATTTACTGACTGAACAATGTTTCGAAATGGCACACCTAGAAGGACAGATCAGTTCCCTAAAAGATAAAGATAAGAACACTTATGCAGAGGTCTTAAAACGCCCTCCCAGAGAACGTTCAAAGTCTCGAAAAAGACTAGACAAACAATACGCCACCATTGAGGAGATAAACCCGAGAATATTAAAAAGAAAATCCTTAAAACAATAGACCCATCTAAACTCCAAACTGGAGTTAAACGAGTAAAACAGGTCTCAAAGGGAGGCCTACTAATTGAAACTAATAAAGAAAGAGATTTAGAAATTTTAGGAAAAGAATTAAATTCAATACCGGAACTCAAAGTAGAGATTCGGATCGTGAGACCATTAAAACGATGTCCTAAAATTATGATCTACGACATACCAAAAGACCTTACTAAAGATGAGCTACAGGAATCAATTGTAGCTCAAAACGAAGGGATCAACGGGGATGGACTGATGATTAAATTTCCCATAAAGCCGAAAAATGCTAACCATTGGGTTATAGAAACCACTCCGGATGTTTTCAAACAGTTTATAAAATCACGCAAAGTATGTCTTAACTGGGAAAGATTCAAGTTAAAAGAATAAATACGTCCTACGCAATGCTTTAAATGCTGCCAATTTCGGCACATTGCAAAACAATGTCAAAAGGAAGAAGCCTGTGGACATTGTGGTGAAGTGGGACACAGCCACAAATCCTGCGAAAGTACATTCCAAAGATGTATTAATTGTACTGAAAGAAATGCAAACAATGACAAGCAGCTAGATAAACAACATTCCAGCTTCGGAAAAGACTGTCCTAGTCGTTTGCTGAAAATTGAAGAACTCAGAAAACGAATTAATTATGGATAATAATCCAAACAACGATCAAATACGAGCAGTTAAAATAAATCTAGCTCGTTCGTATGCAGCTACAGCACAATTAAAAACTTGCATTTACAATTATGATTTAATATTCGTTCAGGAACCATATTGTATAGACGGGAAACCAGTAGGTTTTCCGATTCAAACAAAAGTTATATACTCCCCTAGCCAAGTTCCTAAGACGGCCACAGTGGTGGCCAATCCTCGCATAACAGTTCTAAATACTACTTCGGTACCGACCCTTATCATAATCACACTTCAGATCCAGAATAAAATTTTATCAATCTTTTATTGCTATAGTCAACCAATAACGGATCTAACGAATTTAATAAACGTTCTCAATCTTATTGAAAGAAACTTACCTCAAAACCACGATATTATTATACTAGGAGACCTAAATGCTAAGAGTGAATTATGGGACTCCTCTTTCGAGGACCCACGAGGTAGAACAGTCAGAGAATTTTTAACCTCACACAGATTTGTCATTGAAAATGATCCAGACAGTCCTCTAACATTTAATTGTACAAGGGACAAGAGCTGGATTGATACCACAGCC
>KK115505.1:179671-201577 GCA_000611955.2 Stegodyphus mimosarum
AGGGAAAGAATAAGGAGTTCAGTACACCATCAGCTATTTTATTGGTTTATTTACCCGTGGGGAAAATAAAAATGTAACTAATAGCCTGGAAAGATCGAAAATGGCAACTGTTTGATGACATGGGAGAATCTTTCATGTTTCCTTCGAGCTTCACTTCTGTTTAAGACATAGAGATTCCTTTTATAAGATGGTGATTCGCTTAACAATTCCTTTGCCTATTTCAACAATTGCAAGAGATTACAGAGATTAACGGTGCTTCGAATTGCCAAGGCTCAGCATAATCCAAGGTGAGCCTATTCCACAAACTGTTGGAGCGGATGCATTTAGTGTTGGAATCTGAAAATCTTATATATTTAGTAAATTAATAACAGAATTTATTAATTACTAAATAATTATGGAATAAGTATTGCTATAAACATAAATTCATTACCGGTTACCCTAGCAATGCACTTTCCACTCTAATCCTAACAAAGAAAAGAGGGATTTAAAGCACTGTGATTGTGGTGCTGCTCGCTATCGTTTCTCTGCACATATGGCGGCAAAATGAACGGTACAACTGTGCTCAAATATTATAATTCAGTTTTCTGTGTCAGAAAAATTTTTCATCGCCAAGTGAAGTAAAAAAAAATTACCGAAACCAACTAGAAGTATGTGCGGATCTCAGATTTAAAGGCGTAAGGAACGTTCAAATAAAAAATTCTGATTTTTTGTTCAAACTTTAAAATATTTTAGCCTTAAGTGTATTATGCATGATTTACATAAATACATGATGACTTCATAATGATAGAGCTAGTACTTTGTATGAAAGCCGTCGTGAAAGTGATAGAACTAGTACTATGTATGAACTAATACAGCAAATAACAACAGTTATTTTCGTGCTTTGAAACTTACATCCATATGTCCCTTGGGCATCAAGTTTAATCAGAAATCTAAAACGTTTTGTATAATCAATCTAAATCAAACGGCAAATAAAACGGTGCATCGATTTGAAAATAGGATGAAATATCACTGAGAAATAAATTAGTATTCGTTGAATGTAATACACACTTTTTAAAATTTTAATTGGTCATTATTTTACGGAAAGCCTCGCAGTACATTTATCAGTATTAAAATATTCTTTTATGAATAGTATTATAACCATATAAATATCTGGTTGCAACAAAAGCTTTCCGTCAAAAAACGTTCTTAATAAAAATTAGGGGAAAAAAACATGAAAGTAGTATCTTCAGTGCGAGTAGTAATCACCACACAAATCTATGATATTCTATCAAGGTTTTGGTAGTTTTTCAAAGCCAGAAACTTGGTGGCCGTAAGTACAAAAACAGATTATCCTTATTTCTGACCCCGTGTGCAGAATGGAAGATAGTGCGAGCGAAATGTATCTGCAGGTGTGAAAAAAGGTAGAAGTCTCAAAGAGCGATGTCGGGGGACTATAAGGTGGCTGTGGCAAAAGATCCTATTCGAGTTCGTACAGCGTCCAAATGGTGAATGCAGACACATGTGGTCTTGCATTAACCTGATAAAACATTAACTTTTTGCGCCGGAACTCAGTTCGACGCTTTTCTTTGATAGCAACGTCAACACAGAATAACATCTCGCTATACATCTTACTATCGAGTGTTTTACCTTTTTTCTAGATACTCTTTGCGGATAATGCCATGGCAATCCCACCAGATGCAAAGCAACTGCACTTTATGACTCTTCCGACGGGCTCACTAGACACAGGCCAACCCTCCTTTTCGGCCTGTGTTGTTGAAACAAATTCACTTTTCATCAAAAGTGACGATCCGATCCAGAATTCTGCCCTTGCCTTGATATTCAAGCAAATTAGTGCATGCACAAACATGTCTGTCCTTATCTACTTGAGTCAGCTCATGCGGCACCCAAGGATAGAACTTGTGCGTCATGTTTATGCTATGCAATGCGCGACTATTGGACATGCCACTAACGTCTAGGTCTCAAGTAGTTGCATACTCATCTTCTTCAGCAAGTTCTTGCACGTGGCCCTGTTCACAAATTTTTGAATGCACATCTGTTCGGAAAGTTTTTATTTTCAATCCCCTCCATGTTACGGATTATTTCCTAATTTAGGATAAAAAATTCTATTCAAAAATGAAAATTTAATTCATTGTTTTTAATCTGAAAAGAAAGTTTTGTGATTTTAAAATGCTCTTAAATACTTAAAAACTTTCACAGTGTTTTTGCGGAAAATTACATCATGGAAACTCGCTTAAAGTTCTTTAGAATTATGCCCTAATTTTCTCTAAACTGGATCTGCTATTTTTGGTAATTCTATTAATCCATTCTACGCACACTGCATAAAATTTCATATGAGGGAGCTTTAGAAACTCTGCACAAATTTTTAAAGAATATCTGCACAAATCTGCGTAGAATATCTACATATATCTCTACAGAGTCTCTATACATAAGTCTGCTTCTAAAATTTTTTAACTAAATCTATATATTTATAATTAATCTATCTGTATCTAAAATTTTATCCAATTCTATGGAAGATCTCTGCTTTAATTTATAGAAAATTGGGCAATAAACAGTTCTAAAAAAATTAATATTGGATTTCTTTATACAACTCTATAAGACATTTTTGTAAGGTTTTTGATGCATAAAGGAGTTTGTCTCATTTTAAAAATTTGAAACTGAGCTAGGTTGTTATCATAAAGAAGTAAATTCTCTACAAGTACTTCCCCTCGTTCAACTCGGATGAGGTACGCCATCTAGCAATCGACCATCAAGTTCTTCGAAGGTTCAATGAGTCAGAAGACGCCGAAGGAGGGAGCAAAGGGACCCACCGCAAACGACGTCAGCACATCGACCCAGAGTTCATTGGAAAAAGGGCATCAACACCTGAAAATTCATCAGGTGCGTTCTTGCCCACCTGGTGAAACATATGAAACGTATGAACACCTGGCGATTATATAAAACATAGATGCTTTTTAATTTGTTGGATTAGTGCAAAGCACGCGAGGACTATATGTCTAAAATGAAAGATATCTCTGGGGAAGTCTTTCTCAAGGAAATTGGCTCGACACACAGGGGAAAACCTAAGTTACTCTACTAAAAGGTTTGCTCTTCTCGAACAAGGTCAACCGGTGTCGCGACGTCGAGTACTTGACTCGAAAAGCCCTTTTCTGTAGTGAGGTTGGAATGCGCTGCGTACACGGTTCTCCAATCAACAACGAATTGCCATCTGTGATGCGATGAAGTTACTGTCTGCAGAGTTAGGAACAGAACGGTTTGGTTTTGGAAGAGCATGCCTTACTTGTCTATTGACCTCGGGGAAAAACCTCAAAAATTCCATGCAACCAGTCCGTTCGCAGAGATTTCAACATGGGTCAAACTACCAGCGTTCAGTGATTTTACTGCTCGGCCACTGCTGGATTATTCTGAAAAGAAAATTGTAAGAAATTTTGATTACAGACAAAGGTTTCTGGTGTGTGTTAACCTGATTTGCTTCTTTGAGTCATTTTAGCAAATTAATTTTGGATTTCTACAACTCCCGCTTCATTAAAATTAGAAATGCTTAGCATTATCATGTTTTTCATTGAAAATATTTTGTTTTTCTATGGGATTAATGTTTTTGGTTTGGTTTCAAAAATAATTCATGGGAGCAACTGCAGATAATGAATTAAACTGCGTCCATTACCTAAGCATATTACGAAGATAATTTTAGAGTTAAAAAATCTAATATGAGGCAATTTTATCTTAATGATTATTAAATTCTCTTTAATTTTTAATTCGTTAGACAACTTTTACTACACGTAACCCTTTCTATTTTGCAGTTCGTAATGGATAGCTGATTGTTTAAATATTCACTTCACAAGCCAGGTAATCAAATTCCATTTGATCTCTACCTCTGTTACTAAATAATGAAGAATTTATACGTATGAATGTTCCTCACACTATGGAAAAATGGCGGTACTTAAAGCCACTAAATTCCAAATATACATAATTCTGCACCTAAAAGCATGTGCACCTGGAAGCCAGAATTTTAAATTGTTTTTATTATTATTAGTCCAAAAGGATTTAGTCCCGAAGGACTATTACTTTCGTTTTGCGATTTTGCGTCGATTCACTCTGAATGCCCGTTTCACTTTTCAAATTGTTGCCACTAAATGTTATCGCTCTGCATTAAATTTAAAAAAATGAAAAATCTGCATAAATGTATGCATGTTTCTCGCATTGTGATAAAACCTAGAGCCATCGAATTTTGAATGACGTAATCCTACTGCGAATACGGGCAACTGGAAGCCCTAATTTTGAATTTGAAATTTGCTTTATTATCGATTTTATGTTTTGTAACATTTCAACGAATTTCTGATTAACAAACTAAATGATTTCAAAGCGAGCAATGGCAACACTGTACGAAAAAAAAAAACATTTTTATCTCCAGCGCACGAGACTTACGGAAATTCTAAAGATATGTTCATTTTAAAATGATTTTGCGATATCGATTTTGAACTGAATTTTATGGTTTGAGTACATAGTACATGATATTTAATAAAAAAAAGGTAGCACACGAAACGTTAAAAAAACGCGTCTTTAGACGTAATTTAAAATCTGAAATCTTTCAGATTTTTTTTTAAAATTTATTATTATTTATTTTCTACTTTACGCGAATTTAATGAACTATTTAACAAAAACTCAACAATATAAAAGCTTTGAATTGCCATACGCAAAGCGTAAATCATTTTTGCTTCAAATTTAATCAGATCGAAGACATAAAAGAAAATATGTTGCCACTTAGTGAAACGTAAAATATTTGTCTTTCGAATTCAATCAACAAACTCAGCCATTTGAAAGGAATGTGTTGCCATTGTTCAGATAAAAGTAATTTATCTTAGACGACTAGTATGTTGTCGTTCAGCAAAATGTATGACATTTAATTTTTTTTTAAATTTATTCTGCTATTAATTAATAAGCCAAGGGATTCAAAAGCAATAGGCACAGTTCTTAGTGTTCTTCTACTTTTTAATGTAAATTTAAATAAAAATGCATTCAAATCATGAGATGAATAATTAGAAATACTAAATATTTCAGTGAAATGACACTATCTGGAATAACTAAAGTTATTCAGACTTTTTCCTTTCTTATGATAGATAGCTATTTTAGGGAGCTGGCCGCGTAAGCGGCTAGCTGTACGTAAAATCACATACGAATTTCTCAGTTCTCGAGAAATTTTCTTTTCTCAAGAAATTTTTAACACTGCGGCTTACTTCAGCGACTGAATGAAGTCGGGTATCGAAAACCGAAACAATAACCTTCAGCAGTAAACTAATGGAACGCGAACGAAGAACAATGGTACAAAATGTCCGAGAAGACCCCCGGCTCTGCCCCTCTGGAATAGTGGGTGGAGAAAAGGAGGCGGTGCAAAAGTGGACTTCCACCCGACACGAATAAAGACACATACACGCGCGCCAGCTTTTACACACAGAACATCCGTATCTCCAGGGAGGGGAGGAAGTTAGACGATCGATAGACCAAGCGACAAAAGCGGAGGTCTTACCGAAACCCCGATCGGGTCATCACGGAACCTGCTTATGCAACTCTCTCATAACAACACAACAATGAAAGAAAAAGGGTGATAGCAACGAGCACTTTAAGTTGATAACGAAGCAAAACTGCCGATACCGGAGAAAGTGGCCCGCAAGCAGGCAAATGTATACACATTTAGCACATACCTTAATGCAGTCCCTAAGAACCCTTACACAATAGAACAAACAATTACATCAGCGGTTACGATAGTTACAACAATAAAGAACGCACAATTAACATCAATGTTTGTACAGTATAATGGAGACATTTTTAAAGATTTTCCTTATAGCAAAGTGAAATGAGAACTTAAATTTAGAAAAAAAATTTCTACTAAAAGAAAGAAAGAAAATATGAAAGTATTCAGATCTTAACGTCGCACCAAAGGATTTCTTAATGTTTTTTACGCTCTCGCTGAGCATCGCAGGCTACCAATATGCTCCTGAATTCACTCCAGCTAACACAAGCTTTATAATTAAGAATCGCTTTTTGTACCACATACGATTCAACAGTAAAATGATAAAATATATAAAAACATCATATCTTTAGAACTCCTGCTAGTGTTAGCGTGCTATAGATTTATAGACAGGGTGTGCGCGATAGACTGCCACACATTATTTTCATATTCGTTATTTCTTCGAAAACTAGCCGCTGGGCGTCCAGCTGCCTAGAAAAGTTATAAAACAGAAAAAGCATTTAATGATTTCAATGAATCCAATTAATGTCACTTCGTAAACAACATGCTGGTGAGTGGAGATAATAAGTATTCTAGTATTTGAGGCAAAACCAACCCATTGCTTTCAAATAGCCGAACTCGTGGACTAAAATTGAAAGATGAATGTCTTATATTTTACCGAAAGACAACAGTTTGATGCGCTGGAGATTGAAACGTTTTATTTTGAACAGTGGTGCCATATCTAGCTTTCAAATCGCTCAGTTAGAAAAAACAAAAATTCGTTAAATTCGTGTAAAATATATGAAAAACAAATTCGAAATTCAAAATTTCGCAAAATCCTGGTGGTGAAGAATAATTACCCACCAACCTTTTAAAGTTATTAGGTTATTTTGAGGCAGAAAACATGAAAAATGAGCGATGCCCTCGCCGGGATTCGAACCTGGGCCTCTCGAATATGCGCCGAGTGTGCTACCGTTACACCAAGAAGGTATGCAGAAAGGAGGAGAAAATACATTATAACATTTTGCGACTAAAATAAACAGATTCTAAATAAAATGAAATATTTACACTAACATTTCTTTAAAATAATTCTAAGATGTTTAATTAATCATTGAACAATTTTAATTTAAACTAAAAATTAACAAATTGTAAAACGTTCCAAGTGGGACATACCTTGAGAATAAATAATAAAACCTAGTCTCTTTCTTATATTTATTAATTTTTTCTTCAATACATAGATTAAAATACGTATGTTCGTAAATAAATATAAAATTTGTTTGTACAATTTTCGTGCACGAGAGAATAATTATTTTAAATTCATCTTCAAAACGGACTGTACATGCTCATCGGTCAATGGGTTCTTTTCGTATTAATTTTCAACCGTGGGGACAAAACCCTGTGCATACATAAATGTATTTCCAAACAATGCGATTATTCTTAGCACAAAAATTCGTATAACCGAGCTTTTTTTTTAACTAAGTATGCGAATAAAAGTTAATCAAATTTGTATCTTCAAATCTTTAAATATGATTTATATCACACTATTAATTAATTAAGTCCATTTATAGACTCTCGGGTGGGTTATTCACGTCAGTTTTTAATGTCATAAAAATAATGTAAATTCAGACTTTAAATAATTAAAATCCTGAAATCTTTTGGAAAACCGTATTTGGAATAAATACATAATTTAAATGCATTCGCGGGATGCATAAAATTGCTTCGAGGGCCCAAACCGCGAGCAGGCAACCAGCTTGAGACCACAAATTTGTAATGGTCCTTTTTAATGGCCTTCCAAAATTTTTAGTCGCCAACAATTACTGAGTCGTTAAGACCTTTGCATACTATTGTAGTTCGACACATGGTGAATTGTCTATTTGCATAGTTTGTTTTCCCCTTGTGTAATGTGAATACGAACAGTTTCCCACCACTCGCGTCCACCATCCGCCAAGCGGTAAAGTCGCTGAACACTGCTAGTTCGACCTGTATTCAGATCCCGGCGAATGGGCTGGCTGCACGACTCGCTTGGTTGTTTTCCCCATTTGTAATGTGGATAACAGACAGTTTCCCTTAGAAAATCTTCCACGAAAGCAAATCCTGCATAAGCAGATAGCTCTCAGCTTGCTTTGCTTTAAAGAATTAATGTAACGCTTAGAAAGTCCTCTATGAAGACGTTCCTTTCGTTAGAGGGGTTGCCCTTAAACGCTTTGTCACGTTCCAATAACCATAAGCAAGCGATATTTTCCCCAGACCCTCACAACTCGCGTTAATTGTTCGGCGTACATGGTTTAGTCTTCGGCCCGTCTCGATATTTCATATTTCTTTAGGATTTAATACTTTTTAGCATCTGTTCCAAGACGAGTAAAAAGCCGTTGTTTTTCATTTGCATATTTACAAGCAACGACAGATGCAAGACTGCAATCATTCGATGGCTGTTTCCGTTATGAAAATTAAGCAATTTTAAGGCCTTAAGTACCATCAATAAACAAGAAATTAAGGACCTATCAGTAGATGAGAAGTGAATAAGCTAAAGTAATTATTTACCCCAGGACCTTCAATTTTGTAATACTATTCTGAGAATAAAAGAAATCTGCATTATTATAAACATAATGTAATAATTAATATAATTCTAATACATATTCAAGAATAAAATCACCCTCGTAAAATTTATCAAGTAATTAGCATTAAATTACAAAATTTCTTAAAACATTTATATTTTACGCTTAAAATAGTCTCACATATTTTAAAGAACATTACTGAAATTTCATTTAAGTTTTATTAACAGTTAGCTTTACGCTAATTCTTTCTTTCATACCTCGTTTCGTAACGTAGTCGTTCAGTCCAGGAATATGCAGATTTTATATCAAGCGGCATAAGTATTGTAATCGCGAAAAAATTTCGGGTATCATATTTCAACGAAAATATCCATTTTGGCCGCTATCGAATACAATTTAACGATGTTTTTGCGTAACATATGTAAGGACAGTATAAAAGACTCATTTTTCCCCACAAAAAATTATAAAACTGATTTAAAATGGATTCTGAAGAGATTTTATCGTAGCGTCTGTGTGTACGTACATACGTATGTAAGTTATGTATCTTCCATAACTCAAAAACGAGTAGCCTTAGAACGTTGAAATTTTTTATATATGACTGCTATTACATGTAAATGTGCACCTCCTATTTTGGCTGCAATCGGCCACACCAAAAGTATATAAATATATATATATATCCACTCTGTTAGACGGCTCCGTGATCTCAGTTCTTTATTCTTATATGTTGCTCTTATCTTCCGGATAAGGTTTTAATGCCTTTAATAAATCTACATGCAATATTCGTAGAATTATCAGCAATTTAAAAGTTGTTTAGTGCGGCTAAGCCTAATTATAGCAGCCATATTTGTTTACATTGGAAACTTAACAGAATAGTGGATTTGTTGCCAGTCTAGAGAAACTAAGCTTCGCAACAACAAAGACAACGCCTTCTTTTATTATTGCGAATTAAATCATACTTTAATCGATTCTGGAATTTATTCGAGGAAATAAGTGTTTAAAATTTACTTTGTAATTTTTAATATAGATAGTTTGAGATTTTATGTATTTTTGCCTTGTCGCGAAGTGAGAACTGAATTAATTGAATGACAAATACTGAATCGTCTGTGAAAAACTTTTTTTTCGGTTGTTTAATTTCTTTTATACATTGTTTTAGATATATTATAGTATTTGAATAGAAAGCGTGGCAATGATTAGGTAATTCTTCAGATGATATACGTAATTTTTGTACATTCTGAGTTTATAAAATGAATGAGATGTAACTCTGTTAAGTAAATCTAGCCTCTAGTGTGAACTAGAAACCGAGTGTCGCTATGGTAAACAAATATATTGAATTTTAAAAGAGTGCATTTATTCTATTGTAGTTTATGCGCTATCGACGAAGTAGATTTAATTCAATCCAATAAATTTAAATGAAATGCAAAATGCGTATAATTTAATATTCCGTACAAGAAACTCATGTGGTGTACACATCAGATTTTTTAATATCCGATTCTCCCACACAATGGAAACAGATAACTAAGTGTATGTATATGCTCATGTACACATCCATTTTCATGCTTTCATCCAAAATGATCACATCGATCACAGTATATTCTCTGCCCATATAATGATTCGAATTGACAAATCAATGACTTTACAAACACAAATATTTAAAAGCAGCATATCTTTACTATTCCCAATAAAATGCTAAGTGTTGTTATACATTTTTTTCAATCTTTTCTTAGTTCATGATATCAATATTCAGTTTTCTTAGTAAAATGATAACTTTTATATTTGCCCTGCCCTGTTAGCTTTATTTATTAATTTTCCTCGCAATTACGTCACATAAACTTTAACAACAACAATCACAAATCTTTAAAAACAGCATATCTTTAGTATTTCCCAATAAAGTGTTAAGTGCTGTCATACAATTTTTTACATTAGCTACATTATTTCATTCAAAATAATGCACAGCAAAAACGTTTGCTGCATACTTTTATTTGAAAAGTTCCCACCCGACATAAAAGTCTTAAATACTTTACGTGAAGATGTAAAGTATTAATGAAGATGTAAAGTATTACTTCCGTTTATCCTGTTTTACCCAACATCTAATCAACTGTTTACATGAACGCAGAAAGATTAAATATGGAAATAGAAATTTTTGAAAATTTGATATAAGAGTTATCGTAGACGAAAAAACCATCATACACATATTATAATAATAATATTTTTTTTTCTTTAAATGGTCGGGAGCTTTATTTAATGGCCATTAGCCTTGGCCACTACAAGGACGGGAATGGATGGTCATTTCATTATGGAAGAACCGAACAGGTGGCCACCGTTGCCTCCTATGAAAGGACGGACAGTTACAGCCATGCCTTCTCCAGGATCCGAACCCCGACTCATCGATACTGCAGTCAGAGTCACTAACAACTATTGGGTATAAGTTCCTGTTTTCCAGTAGATGTTCTTAACTATTTTAAGCATTGTGAACTATTACAGCCAATTCAACTTGGAGTTGATTCATTTTATTTGCTGGCAAATTGAAATATACTAACTGCAATGAAACATTGGTTGCAATATTTGAAACATGTGCATTTATATAGTATGATGGATTGGTAAATACACTAATTGTAATGAAAAATTAGTTGCAGCATTTGAAACATGTGCATTTATATGATATAATTGATTGGTATATAATATGTGCTGAATAAATTTTCTATTTCATGTCTGTTACAATTGGGAATTGGTTCCTGATTTTCTGTAGACGTTTTTAATTAATTAAAGAAATTGGGCACCACTATAGCCATTTTATAAGCATAATTAGCTATATTATATGTAATGGAATAAATATTAGATTTTTCTTTGGGGGGAGAAAATATGTGCTCTTATATTGTAGGAATACCTGTCAATTTGTATACACTGAAATTGGTAAACAAAATCTGTCATTTTGTGCTATTTAGAATTTTATAGCAAAAATTTAATATTTTAAGTGTAATGAAAAATTAGTTGCAGTTTTTTTTAAACATGTATATTTGTAGTATGATTGATTGGTAAATATTCTACCTGTGATGAAACAGTAGTTGCAGCATTTGATACATGTGTATTTATATGGTATGAGTGATTGGTAAATAATATGTACCGAATAATTATGTATTTTATGTCTATTATAATTGGGAATTAGTTCCTGTTTTTCAGTAGACGTTTTTAACTACTTGAAGAAATTGTGTAATATTGTAGGCATTTTATAAGCACAATTAGATACATGCAATGGAATAAATTATAGCATTTTTTTTTGGAATATGTGCTTTATGTTGTTGGAATACCTGTCAATTTGTAACATTGGAATTCTATAACAAATCTGTCGTTGTGCACAATTTAGAATTGTATTGAAAAAAAATTTTTTTTTTTTTGTTGTTTTTGTCTGGGAGCCAAGTTATTATTTACACAACATTTGCTTCTGTGGATAATAGCAAAATAGTGTACATATTACTATGAACTTCAATTTCTTGACTCCTATGTGAATAACTGCGACACAGTGTTTATGCTATGGACACACATAATGAGATGTGCAAACTGCTAAGGACACGAAGGGACAAGTGTTTACATTAACAATGAACTTAACAAAAGTATACTTTGAATTTATCAAAAGTTAACTTCGAATCCAGTTTATATGAACATAGAATAATCTACACAACATCATAAACTTTGGGCTATGGAACTATTAAATGCTTGAACTGATGTGACTGGCCTACTCTGTGGATAACTGCAACAATAGTACGGACACACATCATTACGCGTGCAACTGATAAGAATACGAAGTTATGACGCATTGAAATAGACATTGGTTTAGAGACTGGTTAATATATAAGTTCCACTCTCCACAGCATAGATCCTATCCATGACAATGTAATGATTAAGTGATTGTATATATATTTTTTAGGGATTATTATGTAACAATAATTGTAAAGATGACATTGTCAATTTAGCATTGTAATATTATTATCATTGATTCAATGAATTCCGCCGGCGGTGGATGGTAGATTCTTTTTCCGTCGCATGGATATAACTCTGATTGGTGTAGAACCTTAGGTCGGAGGCCCATGCGACGGCGTTTCTGTCACTAACCACTATACCGGCTGGGCGGCATGTATATCATTTAAAAATAGTAAAAACGCGCTACGAAGCCATAAGTCGTGCTTATTCATTTTCACTACAATATTAATTTGTACATTTTTTTTCCACTGCCCTATTTCTAATAACATTCCCTCTTCTTTTTAGTAATAAAAAGAAAAGCGCACTTCATTTACATTTACTAGAGAAAAGAGGGCGTGTCTCGGGAAGCGACAGAATCATTGATTAGCTGAAACTGTAACCTACTTAGCTAAAATAAAACTTTACAAACAAACAGCTCTCATCCGTCATTTTACATAAATAGGCGAAGAATCTGCATCGAATATTCAACGTTTATGAGACCATTTTATGAAACATGGAACTTGTAAGTTCCAGAGGGAAAATTAGAAGAAATGTCACGCCACGAGGAGGCGGTATGCTGGAGAAAGGCCAGAAAATTATGAAAGGAAAAACGAAGAAATACGTAACCTTCTCACGCTATAGATCCCCCCTTCTCCATAATCGAGGGCTAGCGTGTAGAACCAACTGCAATAAAAAGTATTTTAAATTCGTTGGAACGCTTGTGATTGGGAGCTATTTTTAGAAAGAAAAAAACATTCTACACAAACCTTAAAATGCCTGAAATTAGAGAAAGCCATTAGTACGAAAAAGAGAAAAGAATTTTAGAATATAAAACAGAACGGATTGCAGTTAAAATAGCTATGGGCAGAACGCAAGTAATTATCGGCCGTGCTATGAGAACAAAAATTTAATTGCAATCTGTACATTGTTTTATGATTATCGCCAGATTTTTAATATTGAAGCAGTAGTACTATATACGTAGAAAAGTTAGCAATAAATCCTGTAGCAGATTCACATACTACTGAAACTCATATTATCGATGTTAATCAATGCACGGTTAAACGAAGACACACATAATCCGGAAGTCGTCATATGTACTATAAGATTTCATGGATCAAAGAACATAGTGGCGATTTTGGTAATGATGAGGCAGATAAATTAGGAAAAGAAGCAGCTCTTAATCAAGAAGGTATTCAAAGCTGAAATTTTTGAGTTGATGAAAAACTAGTTTTTCGACACCGTGGAACAGTGTCGGGGAGTTAAATGTCTCCATTAGCTCAGATAAACCCCCCTCCAAAAAAAAAAAAAAGGCATTTAAGGATTAACATAACTGCGTCTTTTATAACAAATTTCTAGAAATTTCTCGCTAAGAAGATTCCGGGGATTTTTCAATTTTCAACCAATCAATTTGTTTTTCGTTTCCATTCAGTAACTTAGTTATTTATATGACTCGCATTTCAACTATTTAATCTTCAGTTACCGTATTTGAAATATATTGGTCTCATAAAATCCAGTTAAGACGAATGCAGTCGCGTTTCCGTATCTCCTGAGACAGTTGCCCTTAGAAAGTCCTCCATGAAGGTATCCCTTCTCTGAAGGCAGATAGCCCTCGAACTTTGCCGTAATGACATAAACCAACTCCTATATCCTGCGCTTACATTTTGAAAACTCCGACCATCTAAATGGTTTTCATCTCATTTTAAAACTTATCAAAGAGATTAGCTGTTTCAAAAACTGCAAAAGTATTCAAAGATTTCCAAGTTCTTTGTCTTTCACAAGTACGGACGAGATGACACTTTATGTTTCAAAACATTTTACCAGAAGAAAAAAAAAGGGGGAGGAATGCAGATGAGACGGACCCAAATATGAAACAACTATGTATTCACGACATAAATGTTAAAAAACTTATTGTAAAATATCATTACGAAATACATATGGTTTTGAAATGGCTCCTTAGATGATAAATGCGAATCAGCTTCCTGAGTGAATTAGCTACACCTTTGCCTTTTCGCAAAGAAGATAACGTCGCAAATCCGCTTTTTCAAAAGCAGCCTTGATTGTCGATTGAGCCAAGAAGTTTAGTTAGGTGATACTCAAATTCCAAAATTAGGTCATCGTGCCAGGCGGCCTATTTGAAGGAGTTTTTTTAAAGGGGTATATGTTTGGTTTATTTGATTATGGCTATCTGCTTAAGGGAAGCGATGCCTTCGTTGAAAACTTATGGTAAAAATATACTTACGGGAGCCCCTTGGCGAAAATTGGCGGTACATGGCCACTGAGTTTGTGCAATTCTTTAAGTTGTTATTTTGGCTCTGTGTAGCGGCGATTTTTGCGCCAAACATCACACAAAGCCAAAATAACAAATAAAAAAATTGCACAATGTACACATCGACCTATTTTGACTTAAAAAAAAAATCAGAGAATTGCACAAATTTGACATTGCACACTCCCTTGACTTTGTCCATGTACACACCGATCTATTTTCACTTAAAAAGTTAAAGGAGCAGTCAGTTCTACACTAGAGCCAAACAAAAAATATATAATCTCAATAAACTATATTTTAAATCAAACAATGAAATAACAAAAAAAAAAAAAAAGAAAAGAAAAGGTAATTCATCTTAGCACTACACAAAGGAAATATCCACTTAACCTTATTTAGAAATTTCTGTGTCTTCAGTCAAACAAAATTCCTTAACAGCATCCAAAAACTTCCTAAAATTATCTGAACTAGAATCTGTGTACTGGCATCGCCACATAAATTCACAAAAATAAGAATCAAAATTATCCTCTGTAATGCCGGTATCCTTCGACGTTCGATCATACGCATTTCCTTCCTACAAACAGGACACTTATACTGGCTACTAAGCAAACCTTCATTTATACATCAGTCAATTAATGTTTTTTCCTTAGGTTCCAGATCGTACAGAAACTTCAAATTAATGCTACCACATTCAGCCATTTTAACGTGCAAACCATAAAATAAGCAATGTACTCCTAATCAATATCCAACGCACAACACATAAACATCCAACAATTAACAAATCGTTTCCCATCAATCAAATTCACCGCAATCCTGCAACCAATTACGTCATAATAGGGTTTCCCTAACATTCAACTACTCAGGTTACTATAAATAAAACAACATTTCAGTTGTTCAGTGATAATCCAAGGGCACCCTTCAACATACTCTAACCGAACTTTCTATGAGAAACTCGCTCGTATTCATGTTAAACATGAAGAAACCTACGAAAATGCACACGAAGTCAAACCGTTCACCTGGAGTCGAACCCAGAGACTTTACTGCTCGGCTACTGGTGAACCTTCTGGATGTGGGTTTTTACAGTGAATTTAATGAGGACTTCTAATAAGGCAATGTTTTAGAAACCAGACATTTTAATTTTGAAAGAAATGAAATGACACAAAATTATTTTGTAGTTTCAGAATTAACATAAAATATTATTAATGTCTAAGATTTTGAGCGACGATAATAAGCTGTCTTGTGACATATCATGAAAACATGTAAAATGAGGTTGGAAATAATAAATGCAAAATTAAAACCAAAACATTTATGCAATATTGTTTTTGAAAAACAACAAGATAAACCAAGATAAAAAAAAGAGTTATTTCTTTGAAATTATTTATGTTCACTTGTCTATAGACGGAGATATAAAAACACACTTAAACAACATGAGGAGATGTTACCTGATAGGGCTGGTTTGGGAATAAAGTTCCTGAATCTTCCCCTCTAAGGCTCAAATGGGAACAAAACTGTTACTGCTGTTTTGAGAATGAGCTTAATCGGCACTAATTAGAAGATTTGAGAGCATCAGAATGAAGGGAAGAGAGAAGACAATTTCCCTCCTTTAATAGCAATGCAAATGATTCTATTTCAGTAAAAAAAAAAAGACAGTCTTCAAAATCGTTACAGTAACTACATTTAACTAAAAAAGCCGATTTCCTTTTGCGGGAAAACAGCATTAATATTCTGAAAACGCATGACCTTTAACATGTGAGGAAGCGTTTAAATAGGGTAAACAAACAAGGGAATGCGTTCCCGGTGAAGTTTGCGGAATGAATAGAGACAGGCCGTGGATTCGCTGAGAAATGGCTCCACAAACATGAGAGGAGAATAATCGCAAAGAAACTGTTGATAAAGTCTCCAGAAGGAACCCTCCCCCCATGAAAAATCTACCCAAACACATTACGCAGTAGTAAGTGGTATTACGTGATAAAAATTACTGCGAATTACATAAAAATGGATTCTAAATTTGATGGGAAGAGATCTGAGAAAACGTTTTCATCAGTTATATGTTTTCAATAAGCCTCGTGAAATGGAGAATTAAAATAACATATGCAACGGCAGTCTAGGTAAAAGGTGAAAGCTGCCATGGGCGAGTTTTTGAAAGAAACTGCTCGTCGTATCTTCACAACACATACGAAAATCCTAACACAACCCACTTCCCAGCAGCCACAAAGCGAACCACTCAGAAAAACTGCCTAACTGCCATTGTTTGGCGGCTTTATTCGCTTTGCCACCGAAGGGCTTTAAAATCTGACTCGCATTTTTTACTTTTGGAAATTTCTAGGAGCAAATTTACGTTATGTTTACGCAGTCAAGTCTTTCCTTTTAATGATCAGTGTATTAATTTATCTGTTAATTCGAAAATTTACATAGATCTAACCCCCTTATTTTTCAGCAGTAATGATATCGATATCTTTAGATGTAGGTTTCCAATTATAATAGTTGTTAACGAAGTAAGAAATTAACTAAAATCTAATTGTAAACCATGTGCGGAGGCAGATTTATGGTGTCGCAATCGCGAATGGCGCCGCGTTCCAAGTGGCACCTAAATCATGAAATAATTTTTAAAATCTTAAATCAATTTAATCTTTTCCGTTTGTTTGTTTGAGTTTAAATGCTAACCAAATTTTGTCCTTCGAGTAGGAATTCTTTACAAAATTTATTGAATTTACAAAATTTACCACACATATCTTAAGTAAATATTAAAGACATATCCGCAGTAGTTGTTTCTTTCTTCCATACAAGAAAAAAAGTGTGTTTTAGATTTTTGTGAGATAATCTACTTTTCTTATCGAATCCGATATCGTGATCCAAATTTCCGTTCCCTTATAGTTCGTTATGGCGACATTCGACAATGTTACCATTTTAAAGGACAATAATACCTTTCATAGAGAACCATCTTCTGAATCCATGAGATGAATGAAAAGCTTTGCGAGATCGGCAATTGCAGACGTCCACAAAATGATTTCATCCTCTCGGTGGTGTACTCAGTACATAAAAGGGAGTTACCAGACTCCAACTAACTCGTGAATGATCGATGACAGCAGCAACAGTCAGATCGGCCACTCCAGATGGACCCAGTTCGCAAATCAATTTAATTGGACAAGTCGCCTGTTGTGAGGAGCACGAATGCTCCCGAAATGACCACCTGGTCAACAGAGATCTCAGGAATCGGCACACCTCGCCTGTTGAGCAAGCACCGCTTATCGAATGGGTTCAGGATGGAAGATCGAAGGGTGATAATTCACTTTCGCCTCCATTCACCCAGTTCGCGATGACGCCGCGGGGGGCAAGAAGAGGCGGAATCGAAAACAAATAGTTTGGGGTGGAGGCAGGAGAAGCAGTCCATCAAGGCGCACGGGCGTAATGAGCAGTCGTGAATTTCTCGATGATATTATGGATTGCTTTTCCTCTCTTTGCAATCATTCATGAAATATTAAATGGGACTTTTTAACAGAGAAGAGCCTGCTGCCTTCAAGCCAGGCATTAATGAAAACCCATTCCGAGCAGGTAGGTGATTTATCACCTCATTTAAAAAGTTTTGTCGTACAGTCAGATTACGCTGTAACGAACTTCATCAGACCAGAATCTTGGTTTGCTACATCCGATTCGAGAAGAAAAATAAATTATTTCACAAAATCCTGCAGAAATAAAGAGGGGGACTCGAAAATTAATAGCGTCACCTTCATCAAAAGAAGTGAATAATAAATCTAAACTAAAAAAAAAAAAAAATACTACATTTTAATTAATTTAATTTTAATTAATTTAATAACCAAGATGCCCAGATGGAAGAGTGGTTAGTGACACGAACTACCAAACCGAAGTACAGGGGTTCAGATCCCGGAGAAAGCATGGAGGTTAGTAAACGCATAGCGTCTGTGCAGCAGGGGGGCAAACACACAGCGAGCTGAAAGTGCTCTAGAGCTGAGAGACCCTCTGATCCGTTTCCTCGACTAATCTTCTTCAAAACTGGAGCAGAAATAGGCACAGTCGTACTCTCACCTGTATGCTGCTCTACGCGGCATGCCAACGACAAACGTGATCTTGTACTCCTAGCCACGATAAAATTCATGGTCTTGTTCTGATTAGGTCAGACAAGTGAGATTAGCAACAATAAATAACATTATAACATTGCACAATACATTGCTTCACATCAATATCATGTTTCCTCAATTAATTCTCGATGACAGTTCTTTAACTAAGTAGTTTAAACTAATATATTAGTTTACATAGCTGTACAGCTAAGTTTCAGTATTTTGTGTAAAAAAATATCCTATGTCTCGCAAAATAATAATAAAAAAAATAATAAAAAGATAAAAAAAATTTTTTTTCATTCCCTAAAAGATAATTGAACTTTAGAGATCAAAATTATAAATTCACTAATTCCTCCTTTCCTTCCTTTAAAATTTCTATCAAAGCATCAGCCTCGAATAAAACAGACATGACATGATCAGTCATGACGGTATGACAGATCAGTCAAATAATTCGAATGGAATTACAGAACCCTTATACATTCTCTGGTTCAATAGTCACATACACCATACGATGTCCTAAGATATCTTTATTGTGTTCTCTTTCTCTTAGTTTGAGTGTCAACCTGTTTCGCAAAACCTTTACTTAGAACATACAGAAAAGTGGAGGTCAACATAAAAGAAAAGCAATGTAAAGGTATTTTCCTTTACGCGTGGATTGAGGTACAGCTAGGGTTTTCAACACCCCGCACAGCTGAAGATTTCGCGTCCCCTCCCATTTGCCAAAATGCAATGGGAACTTGGTTCTCCCTGGATGCTTCGTCGTGGAACAGATACCTCTCTTGCTACGGATGAAAGTAGAATGCGAATCCTACTATCTTAAACGTGGATAATTTTAAGGGTTAGTCATTTTTTTTCGTTTACACGTTCAGAAGTTGCACAAAAAAATGCGACCACTATAAAAAAAAATTCAGAGGAAGATATCCATTCATTTCGTTATATCCGACTTTCATACCTTTGGAGGTTCGCTATAGCAGTTTAAAATGACATAAGTGTATAGGAAACTGAATGCATCCGAAACGTTTGTTCGTTGTATAAGGAGTTCTTTATAGTGGTGTTCAACTATACTTGTATGCGTAGATTGCAATAGAGCAGTACAACAACTCCAGATTTTTTTTAAAGGCGAAACATTATAGAACTTTTTTTTAAAAACTTAATCAAAAAAAGGTTCAGGAAAGTTATCAGCAAGAGATTTTTATAAATCAAACATACTTTAAAGTAATATCAATTACGTATATTACTAAAAAAGATAAAATAAAAATTTGCATTTGCTACTTTGTGATTTTACATAGCAACTGGTAACAATACATCTTTGAGGTACAATAAAAAGAGCTAATAATAAAATATAAATAAATAATGCACTAAAAAGCAATTATAAACCCATTTTAACCAAAAAACGTGGGCTCGAAAGCTGCCAAATCGACATTCACAAAGTTTTTATTAAACATCCGTTTGCTTTCTCGAAGAAGAAATACTTTGTGTCCACATTTTTACTATTAAATAATAAGCAATATGTGGGCATGGTATATATGTTCCTCGCATTGTGGATAATCGACGGCAACTACAGCAACCAAATTTTGAATTAAACAGTTGAGCACACGTACATGGATACTTCCAAGTTCGAATTCTGAATTTCCAACTTGCTTTTTCTTTATATCATATTTTGTACGAATTGAATAAATTTTGGATGAACAAACTCAGCGATTTAAAATCGAGCAGTGGCAACATTGTACGAAATAATTGAGCGCACCAGACAATTAACATTCGGGAAAAATTGAGACATTTATCTTTCACTTTTGCAAAACTAAGTCGGCCATTTAAAAGCAAAATTTTACTATTGCCTAAAATAAAATACTTAAATAATATATTCTACGTGCCAACGCACTGACATTCGAAGTAACGTAAGATATTTATTTAACTTTCAAATTTAATTTCTCTGTTATCGATTAACTCTTCAGTAGTTGTGAGATTAAGCAATTCTTTCTAACCAAATACCCGTGATATCTGTCAGTTGTAAATTTGTAATGCGAACTGTCTTTATATGCGCTTCTGCGGTGCATAACTGGAATGCCAGCTGATCTCGTTGCTGACCATGTTAGTTAACCAAGTGATTTCAAAGCAAGAACCTGAATTCGTAAAAATATTTTTCTTACTTTTTGACCTGATAGATTTAAGTAAAAATGCATTTAAACCACGAGATTGGAAAAAGCTGGCTTTATTGGATAGGAGATATAAGGAGTAGGATAGGAGCAGAAAAGGCTTGCTCGAAAGTAAACTCGTTCAATCGTTTGTCAAACAATAGCACTCGTTCGATCGTGGAGAATCCTTTCTAATATAGAAATAAGAGATTTATCTAATTGTAACGAAGTTGAAGCAATAGCTGAATTTATATGCCGGAAATTTGAAAACGTGATATTTTCGGAAATGTTGACCGCGAAAACAGGGAGGAAGGGTTCGATGGCGATTCGATTGAGCTGGGCTTTCAATGCCTTAGCGATGTGAAGATCATTTAAAATGTCGCAAGAACGGAGGAAGCAGAGAGTGATACTGAAAATACAGACAAAGAAAATAATGACAATTACATTAGTCCCGACGCAATGACTTTCGTCGAAACTTTAATGGACTTCTTCGATCAAAGGGATTGGAATACAATGATAAAATAGCTTTTCGGAAAATACGCAGTGAAATTCGACAAATATTTAAAAGTTCTCAAATTACCGAAGTTTTTTTTAAAAAATAAACGCATACAATATGCATGGAAATCCGTGTTGGATTATCCGTCTTTTCCAATTATCCGTGACATTCTTCTCCGGCATTAGCCCGGACAATCGAGAGTACCCTATATGTTTTTTTCTTTTTTATCATAACTATTTTAAGCGGCTGGCGGCGTAAACAACTAGTAATGCAGCTTAATTTTCTGCAAAATTGGCAACGAAAATCTAATTCGCAAAAACATACCTCTACCAAAATATGACCGGCTAAGGCAAGAATGGAAAAGAAGAAGTTCACTATGTAAGGTTTTAGTTAAACTAACCAAGTTTATTTTAATTTAAATCTTTTCTATCTCCTCTCTGCTTCAACTTCCTGTCAGAAGAAGCGCGCGTTTTTAGCTTATGCTAATTTTTGAAGTTCAGCCAAGCACTATTTAAGCCAGAGGTAGAAACCTCTCGGTGTGTGAGAGCTTTGCCTCAGATCACGGTCACGCTGCTCAACTTTCGCCTGACCAGCTAGCAGTTTAAATTTATAAGCCATAGTGCTTACTCCGTGATTGCATTGTAAAATAAATTAAAGTGCGGTAGTATTTAGTATACCTTGCTACGCACCCTTTTCGGTAGAGGCCAACTT
>KK115505.1:211631-227266 GCA_000611955.2 Stegodyphus mimosarum
TAACATGGAATAACATATACAGTTGCAAAGGAAATATTTTCTGCAATGTGAAAGGAATAGAATGCAACAAAACTTCACACTTACTAGCACATACGCCTTTACATTTGAGTCGACATCATCGTGTAATTTAATGTATTTTGTGTTTTGTTTTTTGCACTAAATATACGAACTGAGTTATTTATATAATCTAAACATTTAAGATTGCTTCTCATATTAGCAGAATCTTTGAAGGATTTTATAATTTTATTATTCCATAAACAGGATGCCATCTGTAGAAGGCGCATGTCAATTTTTTCGTCTGGCATTATTATTCAAAGAATAGAAATGATTAAGATACAATAACAAGTCGAATAAATATTAATTTAGAAGTCAAATTCTTCTAAATTAATACAAATGATAATTTTCATTTACTTACGCGCGTCATTCAACGAAAACAAAACTGTCAGAATCCCGTCTAAACGTCATTACCCCAAAAGAAAATGATGTCATTGAAAAGTCAGTCCAATCATAAGTATGGATGTGCGTGGCGCGGTACAGAATGCTTATATGCCGGCAGGAAAACTAAATTTACTGATGGTACCAACACGGGAAATTCTCCCACTTTATATTAGTTACGTGATCTTTCATAAAAGCATGCAGTGACATAGCCTATATATTCTGTACTATTTTATTCAATAAGAGTCGCGCACAGGACATCATTCCGTATCTCTATGTTTCTAAAACCATAAGTAACGTATTTGCAACAAATAAATAATTAAAACGTATTCGGGGGCCGTTTGAAATTGCTTCAGGGTCCTTAAAACATACCACGAATATCCGTTTTGTAATTTTTATTATTATGTAAAGCTAAAACTTTTAAATTAGACATCACAACCATAGATAAATATTAGCAGTAGGAATAATATAAAACTGAATTTACTGGAAAACCTCAAAAGGAAAATTTAAGTATATATTAGCTGCATGTTTGACTTACGTCACAAATCCACAAACATCCACACATGAAGGAAGAATGAACTGCACTTACCTGAAAAGAGAAAAGAAATCTATAAGTATAGTTTCAAAAATCGTAAAAATTAGCAATTATTTTCTTAAAAATCTGGCTGCAACACCATAAGGTTTAAATCTGCCAGAAGACTTTTACTATTATTTATCAGTTTTTGAAAATTTATTGGTCTAAATTCAGATATATTGAAAAAAGAAGACGAGATATCACATTTTACAGGAATCTTATTGACGCTTTTCCTTTTCCCTCCCTACTCTAACACTTTTTAAAAAATCCTCCTCCTCTTTTTTTTTAACCTGCTAAATCTTTGTGTTTAGTCTCATTTCCATAAAGTATTCATATCGTTGCTCGAGGAAACTCAGCGATTCATCATTTAACCATTTTAAATATTCCGGTAATAGTTACGACATATCGTAATACCAAGGGTACTTTTCCCTCTTTTTTAACTAATTTCATCCCTTGAAAATCAAGAGAAAGAAATATGCTTATAATTTAATTTCGAAGAATGGGATTACTGTAAGCGTATAACATATTAAAAGTAGTCATGGATAAGCTATATATAACTATCCCAATATATTATTTCTTTAAAAGAAACCTGTATTCCAGTAAGAATACATAGTAATATTAACATCACAATATCTAAGACAGCTTCATTTCTGCTTCCCTCTAATTTGAATCTCGCGAGTTCTTATTGTCCTCTCTGCTACTCCTTAAGCCTTAAATTATTCGTAAATAGAGAAGGTGAATGTGAAACTGATTACGGGAAATCGCACGCTAATGTCAGTTCCTGTTTGCTTCGCTGTAATGCATTCGTTCTTCGGCTAGACTGGCATAAATTTCAACTATTAGATGATGATGGTTTCCTTTGCAGGCTGTTTGCGAGAATTTGTTAGTAAGAAGAAATCAATTACTACGAGGACGATTTAAAATTAGGCAACTTGTTCTCAAAATATATTGAGGATGGGGAAAATAAGACAAATATCTTAAAAATTTTCAGTAACGCTGGAAGGGCGAATAGCCCAGGAAATATGATATATCAAATTAATTTTAAAATTAAACAATTACAGTTTATTATATTAATGACTGATAATTTACTTTTTCCATGTACTCCTCCCAATGACTCCTCTGAATGTCATGCGCGATCACTTTGGAAACTCCTACTTTAACCACTAACGAACCTATATTTATCGTGCATTATTCAGTATAGTCAATTACATATCCATTAATACATAAAGAAAGACATCATTATCAATATAAATGAAGAAATAGGTAAAAATAAATACGCGTTTCTCAATTAAAAGGCAATAAAGTGTAGACCGATTACATTTAAATGGTATCTTACTATTGGTTGAATTGCCAACAACAGCTGAATTCTAATGATGTCAGATGTCGGCTGTTTAATTAAAACTATGTATGTATTTCTATGCTGTGTGTGCTTTCGTCGGTACTTAGTGTTATCTTGTCGACCGAGAAATATGGCAGAGATTCCACCAGAGTTGCGCCAATTACTTCTAATATTGGAGCTAACGCTTCTTTAAGAAACAATTGTTGTAATTAATAAACAATTAGTGTTCGACCCGCTTCGTAAAAAGGCTTTCATCGATTTCTAAAATTTTGTTAGGCCATACGGTTTTACCGGAAGTAGTCTTTCGAACGCTATAAGTAAAAACATTCAGCGAGTAAAATTTCCCATCTATTACTCTTCTGTCGGCTGACCAAATCTTGTCTATTAAAACGCACAGTTTGGATAATAGGATCACATAATTTTGAAAATAATCCACTGCTTGTTCTCTAGAAGACAGTTCCCAATTTTTAATCCCTTTCCCCCTCCAAATGCAAGGAAAAAATACAGTAATAACAATTACACAGTCCAGTCACATTAATGTGACCACCACGTACTTTCCATGTCAGAGTTAAATAACCAATCACAGAAGGCAGGTGGCAGCACAGTGCAGTTGAGCGTATATAAAGGGTGTGTGAGGGCTTCGGAAAACATTTCAATCGTTGGCGTAATGCAGAAACGAAGCGATTTATCCGACTTCCAAAAGGGCATGATCATTGGCTTTCGGGCCAAGGGTGGAAGCATTTCCGAAACGGCTGAGTTTGTGAACTGTTCGCGTGCCGTCGTGGTAAAAGTGTACCGTGCATGGCAAAATGGGACTGTCCAAAATCAGCGACGTGGCAAATGTGGTGCACCACGGGCCATAGATGACAGAGGCGAACGACGGTTGCGGAGATGCGTTCGGGCAGATAGACGGGCTACCGTTGAGCAACTGACCACCAAAATGAACCAAGGGGCTACCAAAAGTGTCTCCCAAAGTACTATTCAGCGAACATTGCTGCGTCTGGGCCTCCGAAGCAGACGCCTGGTTCGTGCACCTATGCTGACTGCTGTTCATCGACGGCGAAGGCTAGAATTTGCACGCCAGTACAGCAGCTGGACGTCCACTGAGTGGCGACAGGTTGCGTTTTCGGATGAATCGCGTTTTATGCTCCATCGGACAGATGGACGTTGGCGTATAAGGCGTGAAACCTCTGAAAGGAACCACCCTGCAACCATTGCCGGAACGGTCCAAGCTGGAGGCGGGAGCATTATGGTCTGGGGAATGTTTTCCTGGCATTCTCTAGGTTCACTGATCATTGTGGAAGGCACAATGGATCAATACAAGTACGCATCTGTCCTTGCGGACCATGTTCACCCCTACATGCGCATTGTTTTTCCTCAGGATGATGGCATCTTCCAGCAGGACAATGCGAGGTGCCATACAGCTGCCAGTGTACGTGCGTGGTTCGAAGAGCACCAGGATGAGTTTACCGTCCTCCCCTGGCCAGCAAACTCACCTGACTTAAACCCAATCGAGCATCTGTGGGACCATCTCGATCGAGTTGTTCGCGCCATGGATCCTCAACCGCGTAATCTAGCGCAGCTGGCCACGGCATTAGTGTCGGCATGGCTCAACATCCCAGAGAACACCTTCAGGGACCTATGTGACTCTCTTCCTGCACGTCTCGCAGCAGTCCGCTCTGCGAAAGGTGGTTATTCTGGCTTTTGACAGATGGTCACATTAATGTGACTGGACTGTGTAATTTATATCCTTGTTCATGAAAAGAAAAGGTGACTTAACGAGAATAGATAGGGTTATAGCAAACGAAAGCGCAGATGTTATAACAGTGTTACCGCTTATCCATGATTAGCGCTAAATTGCGCTACTTGGCTACAGTTTCTCGGTCGATGGGTTAATACAAAAGTAGCCTTTTGCAAATATAGATTATAAAGGTTTTAGAATACCGGATATACCAATATTTCTTGCATGTACGAATCAGACAACTAAAATGCAGCTTAATGTTCGTTTAATATGATATTTCTTCTTTCGCTGTGTTCGCCCACCAGTAGCTAAGCGGTAAAGCCTACGAAGGCATCCTTTCCTTAGGTAGAGAGCCTTTGCATGCTTTGCTATAAACCAAACCAAACTTTTCCTTTGCTCTTATTATTATTTTTCCTGAAGTATTACATTGATTTAAGAAGATAGAAGCTAATACATACAAGGAATTAAAGTCATTCCTGGTATGTACTTTTGCTGAGCAAAGGCCAGTGCATCGATTCGCTAATCTGATAGTAACGCTTTCGAGTCCAGGCAACAACATATGTCAGTTTTCTCAGTTTCCTGCCCTCAATCTCGTTTAGCTGCCCAAATAAGGGCATGCACAATACTGGAAAAAAACTACACACGCAAAGAATTAGAAGCATTACTCCAAAATACTCCCTTCGGCTTAAAATGTTCTTATTTTCATCAGTTTAAAATTTAATGTACGATAAAATTGAAATAAAAATTTGTTAAGTTAACATTTTAAGATTCGCAAGTTAATAAACATATCACTGAGCTAAATTACTCTCGAGTAACACGCTTTTACCCCGAGGAATCCTAACATTAAAATGCTAGGTTGTTGAAATCATAGAACAATAACAGAAATACTTCTATATTATAAAGAAACAACCAAATTACAAGAAAAAGACGGATTTTTTAATATTGGAGCTGCTGAACTGTCGCCTCTTATCCCAAGAGAGGTGATAGTAGACGATAAAAGAACACACATTCGACCACCGATTACGATGTCGGCACCCATCGCTGACTATGGTTCAAAGATTGAACATGCAACACTGCACAAAAATATTCCATCGGGTTCCGCCCCAGTGCCTTTTGTTCTTCAACAGCACGCCAAATTACCATACAATGTAAACTTCAAAACGCCATCTGCCTGCATTGTTCAAAAAAAAGGGGGGAGGGGCAAGATGAAGAAGACTACACGCAAAAACATATGTAAATGAGGGTTTCTAACATTTAATTCAAGAAGTTCAACCAACGAACGTACTAGTATATGAGGTACACACCGATACAAACCCGCTACAGTTGAAGTTCAAGCAACTATTTTTATGATATGAAAATGCACAAAACATAAACTGAAGGAAATTTTACACATTCAAAGATGTAGAAATACAATATAGGAGCGTTTCTGAACCAGGAATCTCCAAAACCCCGACTGAATTCCGTTTAATTTCTATGAGAAATCGGTAGCAGTTTGATAGGAATCAATACGGTAATCGTACGCAAATTTCCTGTAATTCATACGTAATGTTTACAGATGGGTTCCGTCAGGCATATATATTATTTCAAGGGCTTAGCAAGGGTAAAAAGATTTAGAACAGCTGCAGTACGCACTCGATAACACGAATTCATTGAAACATCATAGGGTACGTTTGAAAATCTACGAAATTTTACGAAACGTTCTGATGGTTCTTTCCTAATATTTGATAATTTTGTTCGTTCATAAGATGTCTCTTCTATTTCCAACGGCGTTCAGAATTTAAGCATTAAGCAAAAGTCATTAAAATTCCATTCAGCGTAATTCTTTAAAATAATTATACACGACTAAAAATTAAGAAAAAAGTAAAAAGAAAAAAAAAAGAAGAAGAAGTAGTGCAGATTTCAAATTACGTCCAAAGGAGCGTTTTTTTAACATTTTGTGTGCTATCTTTATTTATTAAATATCAAATTGTTAAATATAATACTTAAACCATAAAATTCAGTTCAAGAGCAATATCGCAAAATAATTTTTAAATAAGCATATTTTTACAATTTCCGATACACAGTCTCGCCCGCTAAAGACAAAAATGTTTTTTTTCGTACAATGTTGCCATTGCTCGCTTTGAAATCATTGAGTTTGTTAATTAAGAATTCGTTAAAGTTTTACAAAATAAGAAATAGATAATAAAACAAATTTCAGATTCTAAATTTGGGCTTCCAGATGCCCATATTCGGGTGGAAACGAACGTTATTCAAAATTGCATGGCTCTAGGTACCGTTGTTTTATCACAATGCGAAAAACTTACATACATTTATGCAGATTCTTCATTATTTAATTTCTATTAATATAATGCAGAGCTCTAATATTTGGTGGCAACAATTTGAAAAGTCTATACAATATTTCTCACACCTTCTTGGCATGCCTTCGTGGTGTAGTGGTCAGCACGCTCGACGCGTATTCGAGAGGTCCGAAGTTCGATTCCCGGCCAGGGCATTGCTCATTTTACATCTCTCCTGCTTTTCAAAAATACTTAATGTCCCTACAGTGGCGCACGAACTAAAAAAGGTGGAGGATGATGATTCTCCACCGCCAGGATCTGGCGACTGGGTCCCCTGATCCCCAGTCGCCCTTCAAGAGGGGAAATATATATGGTATTTCTTCCACTTTCTTGGCGTGACTTCGTTTTTTACGGTAGGAAGCTCTACACGTATTCAAGAGGTCCGAGGTTCGATTCCCGCCGAAGGCACTGCTCATTTTTCATCTGTCCTGCTTTTCGAAAATACCTAATTTCTCTACAAGTGAACCGACATTTATCGTGAACCAACGCAAAATGCCAAAACGAAATTAATAGTCCTTCTGGGCAAACTGCCCTTTGGACTAAAAAAAGAAAAAAAAACTTTACCTGCTTATGTAATTTCGCCAGAATATGCAAACATAAGCTGCCAAACTCAAAATATGAAAAATCGAGAGGTTTCTCGCGAGGGAACTGGTAGTTTTCATGCTGCGCCTAAACACTATTATCAACAGAACTCCAAACTGACTAAAATGCACTTTATAGTCCGTAATTCAGGTTACTGAGCTATTTACTATGATTCTGATATAAAATATATTAATAATTAATTAGTCATTGTAAATTCCATAGTATTTCTTTAATTTCATTTCGTAATTTTCTTACATTTTCATATTAAGGAAATCTCGAATAATATAGGAAAGATTTTATTTATTAAATACTTTAAATTACGATGAAAATAAAGCTGAAAAAATTAGAATTAAAAAGAGAGAAAAATATCTGAAAGCGTTCAGATTTTAAAGATTGCTTAAAAGGGTTCTTTTAAAGTTTAGTAAGGATAAGTAGGGATTATCGATACAGATGGCCAAGGTGGAACAGCGAAGCATTTTTTGGGATATTAGATGAATATGTGTTTAGGTTAATATGGAAAGGTTAGACTAAATTCTACGAAAATATTTAATGTTTTAATTAAATATATCCTGAATTAAATGCATTTTAGGTTAAAGCTGACAAAATAATATTTTTAATGATTGCATCTATTGCTTTCACATAATTTAGTTTGTTAATTTATAACGGAGAGACTCAATATGGAAGAATAATATCTTATGTTTTTTTGAAAGGCAACAACAGACATCGAATGAAAAGTTAAACAACACCAAATCGTGGATTCAAGTCTAATAGACATTTGGGGCTAATAATGTATAAGCTATGGACAAACTTAGTAATGTACCATATAATAATATAAAACAAAATTATATATAAATTTTAAATATTAGTTGAATCTTCAGAAAAAATTCTATAAATCTCCACAGTACACTAAGACAATTAAGACAACGAAATTTAATGAAAAAAATCAATTCGATTAATTCAATTAAATGAATAATTAATTAAAAATTAGTTAAATTAAAACAGTGAGAGACTGTAATTTACACAATTTAGGTTTCATTAATTCAATAAACTTCATTCTTTGTTATGAAATGTTTTCCGTAGTAATGGCTAAAAATTAAAAACCGGGAGATTCGGTAGTTCATCGGGAGACGGGGAGATGGGATGAAAAACCAACAATCTCCCGGCAAAACCGGAAGAACTGCCATCTATGTGCAAATAAGGTGAAAGTGAGCAAATTATCAAAGGAAATACGTTTCACGTAGCACACATAACGTGCTTAAATGTTTATTTTCAAAATTATGAGATATTTTTAAAGGTACCGGAGATCAGAAACAAGGGATTAGAAAAGCGAGTCCAGAGAGCTTACTGATACGAAGAAAGTTAGGAAACCGGAAACAGTTGACTTAGAACATCTCAATTATTTTTTTTAATATGTGTTTAATGAATGCTTGCATAACAGTTTTATTAAGTTATTACTTTATTTTCTGTTTTTTTCCTTCAGCTTTCTGAAGACTTTATCATCTTTATCGGCATTCGAAGTTAGCGTCACGGAGTTTTAGTGTGGGTTTTATTTTTAAATATTTCTCAACTTAGGACATCTTTTTGCTCTTTCAGTCATAACTCAATATCCTCTAACGACACATTCTACACAGAGCTTCTTTGCGAAAATATTGTGTCTCAGAGCCATGTAGTTCCAGAACAACGTTTTCATTTACGAGCAGTTTTCTCGAGGAACTGACTAGAACTGAAATTTTAATATCTTTAATAATATCAGAAAAATCACTTATCTCAGGCTATATGTCTTCACATTCTGCAATGTTTACTGATCTCTTTGATTCTCTGCATCAACGGATGCTTTCCCAACTTCGAAAATTTCATTCAGATGCCTTTCATCGGAGACATTTAGCAACACAAACGGCCTTTGTGCCAGATGCGCGTTGACTTAAATCGCGACTCATCCAGGATTAGCACACAGTTGTGCAATAAATAATACTCCCTATTTATCCAAACGATTGTCCGATTTATAAATTTATATCGGACTGAGGAGATAGAAGCGGGAAGAATAGTTTTAAACACGTTATCTTCTACTTATATACAATAGAATTTTGATACAATATGTCGATATATTTGCATTCTTTTTTTCTTTTTAATATAGATATGGGCAAAAAACGCAATTTAACGCGTGAATAGAGAAATCCTACAGGAGCTATTGAGAAATTTTTAAAATGAAAAATTTAAGCACAGTATTATAGCGGCTATCGGTAACAAACATAAGGTGACGGCCGAACCTGTTTCTGGGATACGGCAGCGAGCCAAGCACTACAGAAGAAAACCCGCTAATGTTGAGGCAAAAACAAAGAGAAATAGTGATCGTCGAGGCAAAAGACAGGAAGAGATTTTGGAAAAAAATCAAGGAGGTCCCGCTTCGCAAATGAACTTCACTGAAACCCTTGCTGCTGCAGCAGGAGAGCCAGTGGCAATGATGCAGAGAATAACAATAATACGAGAAAAAGAACGCATACTAAAGCGTATTTCAAGTACCACAAAACCTGAACTGCAAGATAAGAACAAATGAAAAACGTAGAGCTTTGATCTATTGAAAAAAAGTTCCCGGAATTCATTACTTGTGTCAGAGAGTCCATTAATGCGGTCCATGAAGCAATAAATAACTTCAAAAATTAAATGACATGTAATGCATATAAAATAATAGTAAATATATACTTATTATAATAGTATCATACTTAAAAAATTACACTTACGTTATAGAATTAGTGGCAGAGCAGAAAAAAAACATTGTTCCATTAAAAAAAAGCAATCTTTTCAATACAAAGAATTTATGCGAATCGAACAATCATTTTGATACGGTGGGAGTATTATTTTGCTGCCTGGACAAACAGGATCTGAAGTATGAGATCTTACTATTCTTAAATCGACAGGAAAACAATAAAAAAATTTAAATTAATTAAGATAAACTGTAACTTTATTTGGTGTAGAAAAAACGAACGAGTGATCAGGATAACTAGACTGTAACTAGGTAATCTGCAGCCGGCATAAATGGATTAGTCCTATACTTCTTGAATCAGAGAAACAGTCAATAGCACCGCTGGAACAAGACAGAAATGACCTCTACGGAAACTTTTTTCGTCCAGATTTGCTCTGATACTTATTTACTTTGACCGTAAGGTAAATCACCTGCAAACGAAGCACTTCGAAAATAAGGAAGAGATTCTAAAATGGCTCACTGCATTCCCGGCATCTAGAGGTCATTCTATGTGTCGAAATTACAATTTATCGCCATTTTGAAGTACCAGAGCTTTTATTTTCCTTGCACTTAATAGAAACGGAACATTACGAGTTTTGCGCACTAGATGTCTTTCTGGAGGTCATTTTCTTTCTTTAAAATTGAACACATTCATCAATACAATGTATAGAGATGGACACCGATCTTACCGTTTGCACCTTTTTCCAAATTATGATTATTACGAAATAACCGTACACTAATTAATAGTAGGAGCTATCGAAAATTCGGGAAATTTCCTAAAGTAGCGGTGGCTATAAGTCTGTCTTATCACCTGATATAGATGGTTTAAAAACGGATGAAACATTGATCATAATTGCCGGATTCAAGAATAAACAAAAAAAAAAAAAAACTGAAGATTTTCGGATTTTTATATTATACTCAAGGAGGCATTTTTTCATTTACACAAATGTTTCGAGAGCATTTGGGCTAAAAGTATTTGAAAACTGCATATCTTTACAATTATTATTTAATTTCTTTTAATATAATACAGTTGGATACTATTTGGTGGCAATAATTTGAAAAGTAATTCAAAGCTGTTAGTGGTTCGAAGCAAAATGCCATTTCGAGACTAACAGCCATTCTGAACTAAATCCCCTTTAGACTTTATTTTTCAAAATAAAAAACAATAATGATTAAGAAAAACCTGAAGCAGTTCATATTTTAAAGTTCGCAAAAAGGGCTCCTTTAAAATTTAATTTAATCAGCAGAGATTATCGATAGAGATGGTCCAGGTGAAATAGCGGAACATTTTATGGGATATTAGACGAATATACGTTTAGAATAACATGGTAAAGTTATCTATCTTCCGTATATTTAAAAAGTATAAAAATAAATATAACATCGTTCTGTAAAAATGTTAAATGTTTTTAATTAGCTATATCCTGAATTAAATGCATTTTTACTTAACCAGTCGAATTTAAAAGTAAATAAATAACATGCTTAAGAACTGCATCTATTGCTTTTAAATAAATTAATTATTCATCAGCAGCAGGCAGATTAAATTTTAAAGATTTTAAACATTTTTCCGAACGCCAACAGAACTGAATGAAAAGTGAAATAATGCAAAATCGCGTTTCGAAACTAACAGCTGATGTAAACAGATAAAAGATCATTCTTCATTTTCTCTTGCGAAGTGTATCTCATTGGAAAAAACACTGTCCCCAAAATATTCGAAAGATAAATTAATGGTAAACGTATTAAATACATGTTCTTAGATCGTCGTGATTTCTTAACTATTGGATCTTATTCCTTACTCCATAGCGTAAAAGCGGTAAATTTGTATGTCCCGTCACCCTTAAGATTTCATGACAATGCTGTCACCTTTATACATATCAGTGATTATCCAGTAAAATAAAGACCTTTGATGGGTGCCCCATCATCTTGATGAAAATTGTATTCTTTGAGGTATAAACTGAAGTTTAAAGAGTGCCAGGCATTCCTTATAGCTTGCTGAACAATGGCTAGCTTGCAAAAAAGGTACATGCACCTTTACATACATTGGTCGCACCAGGAGACCACCCCGACCGCCCCTGGTTGATAGGCATATTACTTAAATGGTGGTGAGAGCAGGAAGATCAGCAGCAGAGGGTTGCTGGATCCAATCTGTCACTGCTTTGTCAATGAACGTTATGAAATTCGCATCAGATGGGGTACATTTGGCTCAAATTGTTCCCCGACGTGACTTACAAAAGCGTTAGCCTTCTCCTGATTAGACTATTTGAATCCAGTGTTATCCTTAAGAAGAATACTCGTGGAGCGGTTAGATTTTAAAATTTTAAAAGGCACCGTCCTCGGAGTTTACTCATTCTATTTTTATTATTCCATGAATTTGTATGGTGCTCGTCGACCAATCGTTTTAACTGCTCGTCACAAATCGTTTTATTTTCCTGCTAAGTTTATTCATTTCCGATTTGATGACAGGACCTCGTGAGTATGTGAAAATTTTCTTAGCCTATTACGTTTTTAAATCAAGTTTTTAATGCGATATGGAAATTTCAGAAGAAAATAATTACTTTTAATTCCAGTGGTTGATTTTTCAAAAGCATTAATAATATTTTGGGTAAGATTCTGAATAACCTAATCAATATCTTCATGAGTTTTAAGAGGGATATGTGCAGGCGGATGTTGCCTGATAAAATTTTGGAAGTGTTGCCAACGTGCAATTTTGTACACATACTCCTTTTCGGGTTTGTAAATTCCTATGCATGCTAAGACAGGAACATGACCTGAGGAGAGGTCATCTATAACCTCAGTAACAAGCAAGATGTTGGTAGAAAAGATGATAATATCCAGTTTCTGTGTGAGGCTAGTGGGCCTAAAAGTGAATTCATCTGAAGGATAAACATACGGGTTGTTAAATGGACAGTTGTAAAGTATCATCCCATTCTTATTAGTTTTTCTGCAGCCCTACCTGGTGAGCTTTGCGTTCAACCCCGCCAATAATAGTGGAATGGGAGCGAGAAGGACCAAAATCATAGTGCTTTAAATCCCTCTTTTGTTCCTAAGGCTGGAGTAGGAAGTCCATAGGTAAGGTAACCGATAATACATTTCACAAAATGTCGGCAATGGAGAGGAGTAGCATAAATTAAAGATCTTTTTAATTTATTAGCTCAAAAGGACTTTGCATGGCCCACTGTAAATGCGCTGTTTCACTTTTCATTCGAATCTATTACCATTCGAAAGAAACGTAAGATATTATTCTTTCGTATCTAATCTACCTGTTATTAATTAACAAACTAAACTATTAAAAAACAATGGACGCAGTTCTTATGAATATTATTTTTTGACTTTTTAATCTGATCGATTTGAATACAAAAGCGTTTAATTCCTGATACATATAATTACAAACATGAAATATTTTTATAGAATTACATTACATATTTTTTCACTTTTGAAATAACGTTCCTATGTTAGTCTAAATGCATATTTATCTATTCGCTATTCCACCTGGGCCATCTCTATTGATAAATTCTACTAATAAAACATATTAAAACTCTAAAACAGCCCTTTTAGAAGATCGTTAAAAATCTGAAGCCTTTCAGATTTTTAATTATTTATTTTAAAAACACTATGAGCAAAATAATAATGTCCAGGCAAAACAGGAAATTGCTGTTTATCGATGAGGAATTAAGTCCTTTTCCTTCCGTATTATGAAAGTCTATTTCTCATCAACGACACGAGATTATTTCTTAAAAACATTTTGGAGGCAATGTTATTAAAGTATACAAACAAAAGATATATCAGTAAACTACGTCAAAAATAAAACTCAGTGGCATGAATAAAATTCCATTGTAAGATATAATTAAGCAGCAGTAAAAATTCTGAAACAGTTATTATTTCTAGGCAATATTTCGGCACTCAACGCTTTATATCATTCTATGCTCAAAAAAGAAACACTCGAGCTTTTAAAATTAAAATCCTTTTTCAGTTAAATCTTAATTCCGTTTAACATTTTCTTGAACTGGCAGTAATAAATGCTAAATTTTAAAAAGTAGAGAAACACCCCCCCCCAGTTTAGAACAGAAAGTCTGAACATTTTACTGCTTTTTATAGATAAATTTTTTGACATGTATCATAACTTGAACTTTTGAAATTCCTCGCTAATATATTATTATTACTACTTCAGATGAACGTCTGCAGTATCAGTTCATCTTAAACAGAATAATCTGCTCGTATCAGATCACGTTCTAAAAGGCTTTATGTTATCCCAAAAAATACACTCACGTGATACGACCCACCCTCCGAAAATTTCTCCGTTACCAACCGAAAGAGAGAACGATTCTCAACGATTTGTTACCGAATTTCACCCTCCAAAACAGGACACGAATCAAATTTTTCGAAATTATTTTCTGAGCTTCAAATCAATTCTGCCATCTTTAGCATCATATAAAGGCAACGGCAAGCTGAAAAATGTTTAGAAAAATGGAATTTTCTCCCTTTTTGAAACCGAATAAAATTTTTCTCCCCCACCAGTCTTTTCTTTGTCTCAATTTTTCATGGCTTCCCTCCCTATAGTTTTCCGATGATTTTTCGCTCCGTGCCGATCGCCGTGAAAAAAAGAAGAATTTGACAGAAAATGTTCCCCCTCCCCCTCTCGGTTGTGCTTTTCCTGAAGAAGGAAGATTAAAGATAAAAAGGAATTTACGCTGCAAAAGTCACAATCTGAGATTTTGCGCGCTATTTTTCATAACCCCATAGCCTTTTCTACCGTATTTTAGGAAGACGAATATAGAGCTTACTTAAATGGCATGGAAAAATATAAAACTCCGAAAATTCGAAAGAAAGATTCCACCTTTTTTTCTCTCTCTCTCTCTCTCTCTTAACGTGAAACAGAGAGTATAATTTCTTTTGACTATAATAATTACTGTGTTTTCTACCTAGCAACTACTTTTATAAAATATTTCATGCCTGAAAACCCGTAAAATAAGAATAACTTTTTACAGCAAATGTCTGATATCAAACACACAACAGAAAGCCAGTAATACCAAATCCAGACGGACAAGAATGTTATACTGGTTGTTGGCTCCGGTATCGGTTAACAGCAGAGTTGGAAGATTCATTTCAGAACTGATTAAAAGATCCGATTCATTTTACTGGGTGAATGAACAGTGATTCCACAAAAACGGAGTGGCAGCTTTGCGGTTCACAGAAAGCTCTTTTTGGAAACGTGGAAGGAAAGTTTGAAGCCTACTATGTAAACATTAACATTCTTTCTTCTTTATTTACGGGAAACGTCTCTGACATGTTTTATGTGTGTGCGTATAGAGCAATATTTAAGCAAAGAAGTTTGACTCCTTCTAAGGAAACACTAATATTCTTTCTTTATGATTTATTGGAAACGTCTCTGACATTTTTATGTGTCCATTTATGTCTATATTAGAAACGTTCACAAACTGATTCAAAGAAGCGATTCACTTTACGGAGCAAGAGAACGCCTATTTTGCGAAAAAAGAGCAGTAGTTCTTTTAGTGTTTACTTACTAAAAAGCTCTTGTTGGAAATGAACCAGGAAAGTTTGATTCTCATTTTAGGAAAGAAGACAATGTTTATGCTCCAACGTTAAAACGGCGTTCAACTTTTACCGTTTTCAAACTTTGATTTTTTTTTTTTTTTAATTCTAGAACTGCATTTTAGTTCTATGTAGAAAGCAAGTATTAGAGAATATCATAACGACAATTAAAATAAATCAGCTCCCGGAGGTAGCATTTGATTAAATCGTTCCTTCAGAACTAACTACTAGCTCGATTCTTTTCGTGCTTCGCTCTATGCTTGCAAACCATTCTTGATTCACTCTTCATCAAGATTATTCTTAATGAAAGGCCATTCATAACAAAGAACTGATTAATTTCA
>KK115505.1:237156-249295 GCA_000611955.2 Stegodyphus mimosarum
GAAAGAGGGGTGGGACCCGTCCCCTCGGGATGCTCTCCATCAAAACTGGGGGTTGAACTGAGCTAAATCGCTCTGTAACCAGTAAGGTGCTCAAGGCTGTTGCCACCGACAGGCGTAATCTTGCGCTCCTTGCCACGAGGTATTTTGTGGACATGGGCTGATTACCAGACAAATGAGCATTCGTCAACAACAACAATAATGTAATATTTTTTGCATTAATTAAAATGATGAATTTTTTTACTTTAATGAATTTCTGTACGATTACCATATGTGTCAACAATAATAGAGAATATTCATAATGCATTTTTCAGACTGAAAATTTACAAATTATTTTGTGAAAATTCTTTCGGCATACCAAATGCAATACATGTGTAAATAAAGGACACTAGTAAATTACAAAACTGTATCATTGAACTGAGCTCGTTTTATTCTAATTTACTTATTAACCGATCCCTCAATGCAAATGGAATATGAGGGCAAAAATCGTAGATTTTGAAATTAAATATTTCGATTAGTTTTTACCGTACTTGAATCAAACCTTTTGCGTTTCATTTTTTATAATGATATAATGAGCACAAATTTTTCCTAAATATAAATATAGAGACAGACGGAATGTGTAAAAAAAGTTAGATTTTGCAATATTTACAAAATTGATTTATTTGAAATTAAAATACCAAGACATGAATCTTTTGCGCCATTTAAAACAATTTTGTAATTGGAAGTTTAAGCTTACGAGTAACGGTTGCGAAAACAAAGGCCGGTTAATGACTTTTATGGACGTTGTGCATAATACAACTTTACCATTCTTAATCTAACACCGAAAGCATAATCTTCATTCTTCCCACGATTTGTGTCTTGCTATACACAACATCTCTTTATCACCAACTGCAAATTAAAGATATGTTAAATGTGTTTTATAATTACTGAATAACGTACCTCTTGCACTAATTTACTGATGACTACTTCAGTGATGCTATAACAAAAATGGAAGAACTAAGTCAACTGGCCGTGAGTGCGTCTTCATCCTGCTCATCATTAGCATCTTCTACAACAGATCGAAAATTTTCATCACATGACTGCCTAAAAGGAGGAATGCCTTCGTAGAGTACTTTAGGAGGGGAACTGGCCCATATTCAAATTACATGTGGGAAAAACCACGAACACCAACCACGCAGCCACTTCGTTCGCGGGGATCGAAATCGAATCGGTCAAACTACCCTAACCTCTTGACGACTGAAGAGGTCTTCTAATCCTAAATCTAAATGCTTCTCAAAAATAAATAAACGCATTCCTACAATTATTTTCTCAAGTCTTCGAACTTACAAACGGTAAAAGTGGCCAAATTCCTTTTCTTTTTCCTTTCCGTCGAACGTTATTATAAGTACTGTACCTGCTGAATGGTGAGGAAAAAGGAAGCTTAAACTGTGATTGCATCAGATTGAGTGGTAAAAGACAATTGACACAACCCTTTTTCCATTTCTGAAACTTCGCGACTCCATGCTTTCACAAAAGACAGTCTTCTTGGACGTGATCTACGAGAGCCAGTTTTAAAATTCAGCGCCAGATGTGCAAGCCCGGCGAAAGACAATTACGGAGTACGCTGCAGACGAACAAAACCAGTTTGATTTCGAATCGGTAAAGAGGGGAAAGGGGAGATGCAGGGTGAGTGCTCTCTGCCAAGGAGCGAAAGCATGAAGGGAAACAAGCGGACGCGGGACGGGGAGGCAAGGAAACCAGACCTGTTCGAGAAAATGAAAGCGAGCAAGAACAAGCTGGCTTACAAAACTTCACCGAATGTCATCCAAATTACAGCTGGAGATCGGGCATTTGGTTGCTTCGAAGGACAATCTTCAGAACGTCCAGAATGGATGTGAAGAGGCCGTCGATTCGTTCGTATGAAAAAGGTCTAAATTAGCGTCGAAAAGAACGCTTTAGGAAAATTAAGGACAGTTGTTTTTAAAAATCAGAACACTTGTGTGTTTCACTGCAATGTTTTAGAAACGGTGAGTCCAAGGCCCGATTAATCCAGTCTTGAAGGCAAGGAACGTCTTTCGTGAGCTTCCGACGGCCAATTGGCTTCTTTTTAAGAAGTGAAAAATTATGATTATGAAAATTCCGCGGATGATTTGTAATCGCTTAGGGGCAAGACGAAGTGTTCCTGATTCTACGTCTTGGTATCGACAACTAATTGCTGAACGAAACAGGAAATGGCAAACGACGCTATATGATTTCTTCAAACACACACCAAAATAAAAGTATTCAAAGCAGGAAAGATTTTCTTTGTAAGAAACAATACTTCTTTGCTTGAATTTTTCTTGATTTTCACGAATACTTTATGAATAAAAATCGATATTAGCAATTAATGCAATACAAGAGTATTTAACAAAAATGGCTACAAAATAAAAAAAAAAATCCCTCCCCCCTTTTTTTAGTCTTCACTTACGCTCAGTATTTATTCTTAAGATGACTTCGTTTAACGCTGTTTCCTTTAGCACTGGAACTTATTGCAACGTATGCCCCACGTTAAGCGAGATCTTAATGTAAATATATAAGATGAAGAATCCGCAAATCAAAATTCTTACTTATATTTGAAATAGCACCTTAATTTCAAATATCTCTTCCTTCTTTTTCGAATTCTGCAGGGAAATTAATTTTTCAACACATAAAAAAAAAAAACCGTATAACTGTTTTCCCTCATTCCGAGGTTCAACTTGCCGGAGAAGCACTTTGCACTCTTCCTTCCCCACCTAAAGTGTCAATTTGGATTGTGTCGCCTGGCAGAAAGGCAAAAAAAGATCTCGCACTTGTCTTCAGGAAGTGCCATGTCATAACATTCTGTAATCCATTTCCAGCTGTAATACTATATCCGTTTGTAATTCCTTTTATGTTGCGTTTGGAAAGAAAATTTAGAAAAATTTAGAAGAAAATTTACGTTCCTGTCACATTTCGAAAGGTAATATTTTTCTTTTTTCTCTGTGGATGAACTAATACACTGACAGTTTGAATAATTACGTATATTTGTAGCTTTCAAAGGTTATTAACAATAATATTATTATCATTCTAGCTATTTCCTTTCAGTTGCTGCGAATTCAGCCATAGCACTAAATACTTAAAATAGCAAAAACGCAGCAAAAATCGCAAACAATACCGAGAACTATTACTGAAAACCGATAAAACGAAGCTGGAAAAGACACCATCACAAAAGAAAGTCGTTTTTTAACTCGGCAGCATCGGGTGCGTTACGACCTCCTTATCTGCACGGTACGGAAAACATTTAAGAAAGCGAAAAATGTTTTAAGAGCAGTTTTCTCTAGCCAGCTACCAGGCGATTGCAGTTTTTTGCGCAAGGAAGCTAAGAGGAAAACCTGGTCTCCCATAAACAGGGCCTTAAAAATTTTACGATACCTTACAGCGAATGGAGTTTCTTTGAGCAGAAATTTTTCCAAACCCTTCAGAGATTAAAAGGAAAAGAGATACTTGTGGCCTAGCTTTGCATTGTCCGTTTCATTGCTTACAAAAATGCTTAACTGTGACTGCAACTGGTACTGCATTAACAATATCGGTTCCTTTCTCGCAATTTTCTCAAAGGAAGATGACTTAAATGAAACGAAACAATTTATATTTTGATAAAGTTTCATTCTAAGCTGTAAGATCCCAGTTAAAAAAAATAACTGGAACAAAGATCACAAAAAAAAATAATTAAAATTTTTAAAAAGTTCCCAATTTTACGAAAACTGAAATAAATAATGACATCAAAATCCGCTTAAAGACCTAAATAAAAATTTCTTAAACGAGATTGTTCTTTTTCAGACTCACAAAATAGTTTACTAATAACAGTACACTTATTTACAACTTAACAAATTGTTCTGAAATTAAACCCATTTACTTTCATTTTAAAATTGAATTTAAAAAATTCATATTAAATTGCTATTTCAAAACTTAATTCAGTATTTACGTATTATCCCGTCAACCAGGCAAGTAGCCTGATTTAGCGCGAATTATGGATGACCGTACCCTTTAGGAACGGCTGGCGACCATTGCGGAGATTTCAGCCAACGGTCGACGGGATAATATAAGTACATTTAATTCTTTTCATTTATACTAAATTATCGCAAAATTTAGCTTATTAAAATGTATTTAAATAAGCAATACATAACCTGCATTTTTTTAAAGAATTTTAACGTCTTTCTTGAAATATTTCAAAATTTTTTTTAAAATCATTAGTTTTGTAAAAAATTTACATAACGTTTCAGAAACAGATACTATCGGTTTAAATGAGATAAGACAAGCGGTTCTCTTTTCTGCGGTATATACTGTATAGGCAAAGCGAAAGAAATTCACCGAACCTTAATGCCCTATCTGACTATCATAAATAGCTTAGCGGCCTAGGAGTCTTACTAACGATTATCATAATAGAAAGTGTATCTGGTCACTCGAGAGGCATTCAAAAACAGCGGAGGAGGGAGTACCAGAGCTCTAGAAACCAGAATGATGATTTCCGTTCCTCCAAATTTTTAGTGAATGTCAGCGGCTAAGCAGCAAAAGCCGTTGGACACTGACAGTTCAGTGCAAGGTTATACCAGCTGGCTTCATAAGCGTGTTCGCTGTTTTCCTCCTGTGTAGTGTGGGTACGAGCCAGTTTCCCCTAAGAAGTCTCTTCCTGTGCGCGGCCCGGCAGTAAAGTCGCTGAACACCGAGTTTGGTCCGAGGTTCGAATCCCGCAAACGGGCTAGCTGTATGGGCATTTTCGTGGTTTTACCCATGTATACGAGCCAGTTTCCACGAATCCTTCACAAAGGCATTCCACCCCTTAGGCAGATAGCCATTCAGACTTTCCGTAATCACATAAACCAACCAACCGTTTCAGTGCAGTACCTACCTAATCGCGTAGCAAGTAATAAATGAAAAATGCATTCATGTCAAAAGTTCTAACTGAAGACACAAATGCATTCGCTATAAGATAAATTTAAAGGGGAAAAAGATTTTGTCCTCTACAGTCGTACCAGAGGTTTTGTTGATGTTTTTTTTTTTTTTTTTTTTCTCACGTTAATTTTTTTTTTTATGCTCACGTTAAGCTCGGAGTTACTGTTAAACATCGCTTTCTTCACAACTTACGTCACGTAAATCTCAATGGTAAAATCATAAAATTTTCAAAAACAGCTTATTTTTAGAATTCCCGATAGAGTGTTAAGTCTTGCCATACATTATCTTTCTTTCCCACCCCCCTAGTCTTTTCTCAGCTCATCATATCAATGTTCAGTTTTCTTAACAAGTTGACCTCCAGAACCTTTTTTTACCTTTATTATTAAACATCACTTGTTTCACACTTAGCCACATAACATTCAACCGCAAAATCACGAAATATTTTTTTAAATGGATATCGATAGAATTTGTAGTGCAATGAATGTTAAGTATTATCACAATTTTTTTCCCCCAATTCACTATGTTATTTCTTTAAAAATTATATATGGCGATAACATTGGGTGTCAACATCCCGTTATTTACGTTGCCATATTTTTTTATTCGCTATATTCGGTGCTAATAAATAAAAAATATATATTTTTTTTCGAGAGATTAAGACGAAGAAAGCAGAAATTTTTAAAGTAAATTTAACCTTATCGAAAGAGAATAAACATTTGAATCACTGCAAAATAAAAATCTTAAGCGGGAAAACTTCTTAAATAGATTTTACATACATACAGACACACATATATATATAGAAGAAAGTCTGTTTGTTTGTCCTCTAATAACTCAGTCACTACTATAGTCACCAAACTTCCTACAATTCTTTTCTGAGTCCTGGAAAATGTTCGATGTCCACTTTTTCCGGAAAAAAAAAAAAAATGTAGCTAAAATCAGAGATATTAATTAAAAACTCAGAAAAACGATCATTTTCGCCCTCATTTTTCCGAGTGGCAACAGTCTCGCAAGCTGGAAGTGAAAATCTGCTTTATTTCAAGAAGCGCTGCACTACTCGCTTTTAAATTGTAGAGTTATTTTTTACAATGAAATAAAAACAGAATTCCCAAATATTAAATGCATTATTCGCGATTCCAAAAATTCGTGGGAAGCCATTTCGACTATTCGCATCTTCATACGAATTTAATCAGCCGAAATATTAATTAAAAACTCTGAAAGCGCTAATTTTCGGACTCATTTTTCCAAGTGGCAACAGCCTTGCGTGTTGGATATAAAAATGTTTATTTCGAAAAGTGTTGCTGATGCTCGCTTTTCAATTCGTAAAGTTTGTTAATCAAAAATTTCTAAGTTTTACAAAATCTATATATACATAAAAAAGAATGTCTGCTTGTGTGTTTTTTGTTTGTTCGCGTTACTGATTTCTGATCAATTACAATCAATTTTTTGCCACATATAATCGACTAAAATTGTATATAGGTGAAATATTAGATGGAACTTGTTTTACGACCATTTGATTAGAAAGACGAAAATCATAAAAACGGCGTGCCATTGTTGCTGGTATAATGAGAGAGAATTAGTTTATTTTTCTACCGACATTTTTTATATGGGTTCCATATCGCATCAGACTGAAAAATGTATGACTATGAATGGTATTTTTTGCATCTTTATTAGAGAAGTGTTAGAGCAGTATCGTTCTCTCCGTTGTTAGATACATTACTCTTAATCTAACTTAACTGGCATCGGGTGGTTTCGCTAGTATAGTATACACATAGATAGATAATGTTTTTAACGAATGATGATAATGTAATTTTACATGTGTGTGTGTGTTTGCATAGAAGATAAAAAATATGTAAATCAGTGTTAAAACTTAAATTATTAATACCCTTGTAATTCCTCGTTTAATTTGTGTTATCTCCCCCTTCTGTTCTAAAAGTAGAAACTATGTATTAATTGCTTCTCGACTGCGTCTTTCCAAATTAATTCACACCATGCCATCTTAGATAAGCATAGCAATACGGATAACTCTTTCTCCAGTCCACGGAATATAATATACTCCGTGCACCAGTTATAGTAAAGAACCTTTTGACTAGTTTTCTCAATTCTTACTCAACTTTCCTATCTTTACCTACTTCACCTTGCTAACACGCATGGTTTGCCGCTCCGTTTCTCCACTGTCTAAAACTATCTAAGTTATACAAAATTGTGGGGTGAATATCGCACCCATAATGACGTGTGATTCAGAATATGTACCTCAAGAATGTCCATCAGTAAATCATGTATTGTTGTCTTCAGCCAAGTTTGCAAATTTCTCTTCTTTTCTATTATGTCCCCAGTTTTTGCCAAGTTACTACAACAAGACATCATTCTAACGACATAGTATAACTATAGTAATTAAAAATAACCTCAAATAATCGATTAAATTCAATAAATTCTTGATGATTTTATGACATTAGACATTGACTCTTCAGGGGTGTTATTATTCTCTATCGATACCATCATTCAGTTCCGAAATAGACGTTTCTGTCCTCGATTAAAATCTCATTTAACAGATATATTAATTAGTTTATCTATTATTATGAAATTAATCTATTTATTATTAAAAAATAATGAATAGATAACTTTTAATTATTTTATTTTTGCAAAAAAATAATCAATATTGTGGCAATTAAATTATTTGATTAATTAATTTTAATTAAATCTCAGTTGCATTAGCGCTAGATTATATAATAAAACTAACGTCAACACAAGGCTGAACTTTCCTTAATTTGAATTGCTCAGACACTAATATCACCCATCCCCTCCCCCCGAAAAAAAAGCTATATGGTATTTAACAGCGTGGGGAGGTTATACGTGATATTACAAAGCCTATAAATAAACTTGAGAGAAAATCTCCCTTTTAAAGCTCGAAATGTCTTGCATATGTGATTTCAAGAACCAATGTACGTGTTTCATGACATTTTTCGAAATAAAATACACAAAGTTTTCAAAGTATTTTATCTAGGAAGTTCCGAAAACATCCATAACACACGAAAATACTGACAGAAGTTCAAATGATCGCCAAAATCTTGGTGACTGGCGGGGGATTACCACGCCAAGCACGTTCGAGATTGGGGATTGGCGAGAAAAAAAATAAGTAAAAAAAGATGCTCGAGACCTGTTTTTTGTAACTCTGTTGTCCCAGGTAGGATTCCCCCCCCCCTTTGTTCCTTTACCAAAGACTTTTGTTTCAAGGTTGAATGAAAATGCAGGTGGCGGGGGTGAGGGAAAGTAGGCAAGCCTGTTGAAGGGAAATAGAATGGGATGCGCCTATCGATTCGCTTCCATTTTAATCAGATTGTAAGCAGACTTAAAATGTTAAAGATATTCAAGAAGGCATACTTTCGCTGTTCCACTCTTTCTATGCTAATGACTCATATGTAGAAGCTCCTACACAATTCCATTTCACTTCAGTGTTACGAATGTTCACTCAGTATTATCACTTAACATTAAGTGAACATTTACCTAATGTTATCATCGCTATCTTGGTCACAGTGACAGAAAATATACATTTAAGGGAAATTTCATGATAAAAGATGCACATGTAAGTACATTTATGGTCGAACCGCGTTATAACGAACTCCCGGATCTAAGGAACGGACCTTATGGTGCTGTTCTATTTCCTATACACTTAATGTTATTTTATATTGCTATAGCGACCTCCCAAGAATACGAAAATCGGATATTACGAACTATATGGATACATCGAACGAAACCTTTTTGTAAATTTTTGTATTTTCTCCAGAAATTCGAAGTTACTACCACTTAAAATATTCCATGTTTAGGATCCACGTTTTACATTTCATCCATAAAGGAAAACACCTTTACAAAGCACTTTTTTTTAATGTTCAATCCCACTTTTTTCTGTATTTTAAAAAGACTGTGCGAAACAGGTGTGACATATAATCCAGGAGAACGAGGGCACAATATGCAAATCTAGTTTTTGCTATTCAAAAGAAAGAGGTAGAGTTCTTACGAATTTGGGTTATACAGTTGATTCGTCTTTAAAAGAATTAAAACTGTTTATCCTTAACTACAACCCCCTTTTTTTAGTATAATATGCTATCCATGTTTTGTCCTTCGAATGGGAGGGAGTTTTGCCTACTTTAGGCTTAGGCAGAGGCTATTCTTCATAAAAGTTATGGAATCTTTCCTTCGTAACCATAAATATCTTAAAGAAAAATTCTAATATCTAAAGTAAATTCGTTAGTATTTTTTTATACCTTTTTCACAATATATAATTTTTTTTTATTATTTTTATTATTATTATTATTATTATTTTATTTTTCGGTGATAATCTATTTTTCTTATCGAATCAGATGTAGCGAACCAAACTTTCAGGCCCTTTAAGTGCGTTATAGCGGAGTTGGACTGTATATGTGATCATATAATTTTTTGCGATTATATTTTAGATGGGGTGATATAGTAGATAAAAGTGATAGATTTAGTGGCTGGCTGAACATGATATTCTTGATAAAACATTCTTGAACAAAAAATACACAGCTAAATTACCGATTTTCAATAATTACATTTGTTATTCACAATACATTTGAAATAACAAAGAGAAGTGGAAAATCATAGGTTCTCACCAACAGAAGCAGTGAAGCAATACCATAATTATAACATGGATGTTGGCAAAGTTACAGCTCCCCTTTATTTCTGTTGGTTCATTAAGGTTTTGGATTTCAACATTTAATATTATTATTGGATAAAAGAAATTTTGCGTTACGTAAGTAAACACATCACCAGCGTCTTTTAAAAATTTCTAAGCCCCCCCCCGAAAACTGCACCAGAGTGAGAATGAAAGAATAAATCAAACTGTGAATTGTATATACATTTTGAAACTTGGCGATAAGATTAAAAGAAGATTAAATGAAATTAAATAACAAATAAATAATATTAAATAACTATTAAAGGAGGTGAATCAATTATTTTATATTCCAACATGACACAAATTTCACGCAACAATGAGTAGTAAAAAAAAAACTTAACTCAGTGACGCTTAAGCCCTAGTGGGCCACGGCCTGCAGTGCCCTTTTTCTGCTTTCTTGACCTTTGGGCCCCAGAGTGCATCAGCTTATGACCTGGACAAGTGGTCAGCTTGTCGCAGGATCCCCGGTGTTTAGTCCCCAAGCGAACTTAATACCCATTTTATCCACCCACTTGAGGGATGAAAGGCTGGGTCAACCTTGCCCAGCCCGGGGATCGAGCTCCGGACCTGTAGTGCAGCTGCGCGACGCGCTAGCCACTTCGCCACCGGGCAGTCAATGAGCAGTAAGTTCACAAAATAAATCAACTTGTAAAATTAGTCAAAAACTTCACTATATACAACGTTTCAGCTAAAAACATTGTTAAATTTTAATAAACATTGATCAGCTGAGTGCGTCTACGCCACATAAATTTTTTTCTCCTCGCCTTTTGAAATATAAGATCGTATTACAGGCTTTTAGTTTGAAATGACGCATTAGAGATTTATTATAAGCACATTATTTGTTTAGAATAGAAAGGGGAAATAACCAAATTGAATTAGATTTCTTATAACGAGTGCAAACTTTTCCTAAATATAAGTATAAAGACCAGAAGAAAAATGTCAGTCTTCGTAATTTATATAAAATTGATTTCTTTGAATTAACTCTTTGAAGGGCGATGGTTACCTACAGTAATCACCTTTTCTGATGAACGTCTTACTCAATCTTGCGAGTGGTTTTCAAGTCTGACCGTTTCTAAAGTTCCCTTGTAGCTCACTAGATGGCAATCAAGAGGCATAAGCCAATAAGTAGTTGATGCAACAATTCGTCTTCAAGAAAATAAACATCAGGCCATTGAAGACAACATCACGACAATGTGCACTCTGCAGCACCAAGAAAAAGCCTGTAAGAACAGTGTGGAAACGCAGCACATGCAAAGTTGCACTCTGCTTGAAAAAGAAAAACTGTTTCCATGAGTATCATAGACACTGATTTGTAGGGACGTGTTCTGTGGGCGGTGGTTACTGACACTAACCGCCAGAAGGTCATTTTTTCACGCGTCTTGGACAAAATTTGTGTAATTGTCGCAAATAATCTCATTGTACGACCTAACATAGTAAATAAAACAAGAGTTTTGCTGAAAAAAGTTAATTGCCTTTTTCTGCCCCTCAAAGAGTTAAAAAATACAGAAACATGAATCTTTGCGTCATTTAAAATAGCTTTGTGACTGGAAGTATAGGTCAACGGCGAATAGTTGCAAAAATAAAGCCCGGGTAAGGACTTTTGAGGGCACAGTGTATACATGAAATGAATTAGTAATTATTTTACATATCATTATATAAACAGCATAGGTATATTTCACAATCTATGATATCTATATAATAACATTCTAAGATATATTTATAGATAAAACAATTAAAATATAACCCACTTTTTTGCACGCATTAAGCTGCGGTGGACAAACTATTAGTAAATGCGTGAAATTTAAATAATAAATAGTATTTCAGATTTTTAACTAATTATTACATTCTTAACTTTTAATTAGAATTTAAATTATAAGAAATATATACTTCATATTTAGTTTTTGATACGTGGCTAATCATTTTATGCTTTGATTTTCTGGAAAGTATATTTCCGTTTGAATGGATACCCAGGTTTATTAATATATCTTCAAAATATAATCATAGTATGACTCACTGTTCTCGTTAAAGCAAGGAAATTAAAGATTTTCAATTTCTGTTACACTTAGGAAGCATATATTTATGTAGACATTAGACATGTCTGTATGTTTATATAACATAGAATTTTTTATTATTATTTATGTAAAAATTATCTTAACAGAATCTTACTTCTATATCTTCTAAAAAAACATGGTTTCGTTTCCTTAAATTTTTTACTTTAAAATTTAATTACTTTTGTTTTCCCATAGTTATTTTGCTGTTTTGCCACATCTTAGGTTTAATATTTATTAAAAGAATATTAATTTATCAAACTGATGTTAACTTGCCCAATTCTTTTCCTATTTTTTAATTTCCAGATTTCTTATTTTACATTATTTAATTTTTGTACAAAATGATTTCTTTTGGATGACGTCGGAGCAGATTATCGGTCTTAATGACTGATTAAAAAATTGCTTAAAAATTTTTAACTTAATTTTTAAAAGCATTCTTCATTAATATTATAAATACAATGTATACAAATATATACAATATATA
>KK115505.1:249777-283638 GCA_000611955.2 Stegodyphus mimosarum
ACACCTGCTAACATTGAAATATGAAAAACAGGGAGATTAGATAATGTACCATGAGGTGTGGAAAAATATTAAAAGTTTACGTAATTAATATTTTTGAAGTCATTCTTGGGTTAACAGAGAACGAAAAAAACCGTTTTATAATACGTGAATGTTTCAAGATGTTAAAAAATATAAAATCCCACGAGTCTGAATTTAAAAGTATCAGACATGAGCAATCGAATTTCGAAAAATCTTTCATACTTTCTTGGAAATTCGAAAGAAACTGCATATAGGAGATTTGCTATCTATCTATCCGATGGCGCAAAAGAATAGCATTTTACGTTACGTCCTAAAATTATAACCAGCATTCTTGAAAATGCAAATAAAGATATTAAGCAATACATTTATAATTTTTACATTGTCTTTAGTTAAGGTACTGCGGCTATGCTTAAAGAGATAAACTAGAAACAAACTGGTTACACGGAATTTTTCGTACGCAATGTGAAGACGAATCTGCTACCCAATAGAAAGGATTCCATGAGTACATTCCTCCTGTTAGGTTGATAGCTTTCGTGTCCCCAACTATTAATCAAACATCCAGTCATCCTCAAAGGGATATAATTTATGTTTATAATGTCATTATCATAAAGTTATAACTGAAAAGATAAATCAAAAACATTATGTTAAGTCGGCAACATTCGTAACTGTCAATTAATAACATTCCGGGAACTGTCGATATACCGTGGAAGATGTTCTCTTTAAAGAAATGGCAGTATTTGCAACCATTTTAGATGATAACTAAAGCACTTTAGTACTGCCCAAAAAAAATATTGGAAAAAATTCTCTGAAGACGTCTATAACATTAAAAGCACACGTAATGGTTATTTTACATACATAACAAGATAAGAAACCTGACACTTTGAGAGATCAATAGTCTTTTTCTTAGATATTGAACGAGTTTCCGTAGCATGGAAAGAGCGCTGGATACCATAACAAAGGGATAAGGACAATACGAGAAAGAGTTGAATGCTCCTTCCACCTGACGTCGGCAAAACGTGCCAAAGCAGCCATTAGGGCAACGTGAGAAAGAGGTCATTTTACGCACTGCAAATGCAAGTTCTGGGAAGACGCAGGTGCAGTTGAATAATTAGACTTGGGTGCGGCAGAATTTGTGTTTCGGATTTCAGTTCCTTATTCCTTCATAGTCCCACATTTGGATGCCACAATCGAAAAACTATGATACAGAGGTCCCTCAGAATACCTTATCAATCCGTTCCAGATCCTTCGACTTGTACTAAATATAAATACTAAAATACAAATACAGTGGGTGAAATACATACTGTATATAAATGACGCACTGTACATGATACCGTACATAAATGCTTTTCTGCTTTCCAGATCAAAAGCAATTTTTCAACATGCTTTCACGTCTTTGATCTTTGTTTGGTAATCCACTTCACCCCCTTCGCAACGCTAGCTGATTTAATAATGTTTGTTTTTTAAACACTATCGTATTCGGCATACGGTATGCAACAGGCGAGTACCAGATATACATACTGTCTTCATTACTTTTTAACAATATCTTTTTTTCACATCCGTGGTGATCCTAGCAATTTTCTTCGTTAACATTACTGTTGAAAAAGAAAACTGCTCTCTCGTTAACTTTGCTAAAACTCACTGTTAGGGAATTTACAAAACATTTAAGAGAGAAAACATAAAAATCACTTGAAAATTCAAAGTTACGACACGATTTGTTTACTGAATAGTAGCAACAAGCGTACTGTGACTCATAGGCAGTTGTAGCATTCCCTGGAAAGAGGTAAACAGGTAGAGAGCGCGCAGTCGCGACTCATGGAATTTAAGTCGTATTCCAAATAAATGTCATATACCATACAAAACCTTTCGCATCTATATACCAAGTCGGACGTATTTCAAAGCGGATATATACCGAGACGCAGCTGTAGAGTAAAATCTCTCGTAACCGGCACCCAAAATAATTAAAAATAAAATTTAAAAAATAATAATAAAAAAACCTAAAAGCTTTCAGATGTTATATTATTTAATATTTCAGATATTATATACGTTATTTAAAGTTTTGGCACGTTACCTTTATTTCTGAAATATCATGTTCTTCGCACTTCAGTGATAAAATTCAATTCAACAACAATATCAAAAAATATTTAAAAACAGCGTATCTTCAGAATTTCCGATACATAGTCTCGCGCGCTGGAGATAAAAATGTTTTTTTCTGTACAACGTTGCCATTGCTTGTTTTGAAATCCTTGAGTTTGTTAATCAAAAATTCGTTAAGTTTTACAAAATATGAAATCGACAATAAAACAAATTCCAAATTTGGGCTTCCGGATGCCGATATTCGGGTGGAAACGTTCAATATTCAAAATTTGATGTCTCTAGGTACCGTTGTTTTATCACAATGCGAAAAACATACATACATTCATGCAGATTCTTCATTATTTAATTTCTTTAAATATAATACAGGGCGATAATATTTGGTGGCAACAATTTGAAAAGTGAAACAACGCTTACAGTGAACTGACGCAAAATGCCAAACGAAATTAATAGTCCTTCTGGGCAAATTACCCCTTTGGACTAATAAAAAAATAATTTTTGAATTTCTAAATTTAAATTCGGAATTTAAGCTAAGAGATAGGGGCTTGCAATCTGAAGACTGAAATGGGGAAAATTGATGTTATACGTATTTCCGCCGTCCAGTGTAACAAATCTTACCCAACTAATCAACCAAGGAGCTATCTAGAATATAAAATATCGATCCTTTTGCAGTGTTGATGTGTGCCCATGATTGTTCAGAAATAATTCACATTAAAAGACGCCATATGTATTTTTCCCATGCTTGGAGAGCTGTAAAGAACATTATAAGGTCCTGTTGCATATAATATGAACTTAAAAATTCTTTAGACCGTACTGAACTACAAAAAGTGATCACTCCGTTTATAAAAGTATGGCAATATCCTATGAAGGTTTTAAATAAATCTTTTTATTAAAACTTGAGTTTAACAGAAGGCATGTCTAGCACATTCAATCAAATTTCGCCACGCGCAGATGTTAAATATCATGGATTGATAATCTAGTACTACACACAGATCTACCTAACCAAGTGTTGACCCAAAACATAGCGCGATGTAACTTAGGAAAGCAAAAATGGCTAACTTACTGGCAACACTGGGCGAGAGGAAGTACAGCTGAAATCGTCGCTGCCAAAAGCTGTATGTCTAAAATATTCAAAACCCTCATCTTAAATAGTCTTTAACTCATTTACATCTTAGTGAGGGCTAACGGAAAGGAGAAATTATAGTACATATCCAAATCATAAAAATGCCAGTTAAGACATAAAATGCTTTATAACATTACCCTGCTGTTTAGACGCACGCTGTGGCTTACTATCATATTCGCAGATGACGAGTGAACTGATGAAGATTCTCTTAATTTTAAATCCCGTCTGACATCTTGGATCTAATTACATGCTCGAAGACGGTCAGTGTGAGTGAAGAGAAGGCGCCGTATGGGTGGATAATCGAATATGTACTGAGAAATGAGACTGATAAGAAGGTAGAGTTTGGTTTGTTCATTTGATTATGGCAAAGCACCCTAAGGCTATCTACTGCCTGAGAGAGGAATGACTTCATAGATTATTTTCTGAAGGAAACTAACTTTTCTAAAAAACCTGGTAGCCACGTTACACATAGGGGAAAACACTAAACGCCTACGCAACCTGCCCGTCCGCCTGGAATTGAATCCAAGTCGAACTACCAGTGTTCAACGACTTTACCGCTCAGCTGCTGGTGGGCCCGAAAGCTGAGGAGAAAGAGGAAGGAGAGGGGTAAAAATGAAGACGACATGCAGAGCAGAAAATTTTTAACAAAGGGCTGTATAGATTCTCTTAAGAATTTCCGAATAATGTTACTATCAAGATATGTTACGAAGCTCCATTGTACACTAAGCGAATTTTTAAAACTCCGGCGACAATCTTAAGTTATATGAAGAACTAACTACACTACGAAACTCTTTTAGTCTCATGTCATAATACATATGGTACTTAAAAAACTGTAAATATAAAATAGTGTGTGTTTTGATTTTAAATAACCTGTAAGATTTTTCAATATTATTTATTAGTTGTTGATAAATCGAGAAAAACGACAGTAAGACTTCAGTTCTAGAACTATATATTCATTTCCAAAAAAATATGTTATCCGGAATTGGCAAGGTTCCTTTGCTGGCAGTTATGACAGGTATTACCTCCAGCGGCATAACAAGAATACGCTCCCTGCCATGGGATGCCCTCGTGCAGGACTGTCTAGGAATAGATTTCTAACTAACCGGATCATTTATTTTTCTTTCCAGTCCAGTTAAAGCTACGCTTTTGTTAATTTATTCAGCTGTTCTCAAATTCTCCACTGATTTAAATAATACAAAAAGAAAAATAAATGCAGCACATTTATTTTTCTTTTTGCATTTAATGTATTTTTAACAGCGTAACGAATTCATTTTAGATAAAGATGCATGACTTATTTATTGGCTTTCAATAACATATGTTATGAGATAACATTTTGCAAATATGTAATTTATAAATAGAAAATCGGTACTGTACATTGTATATGTTGGCTGCTCTTTATTTGTTCTGCGAAGCGAGGCCTAGTCTCACAAAGTGCTTCTTTTCTAAAAGCAGATTAAGCATTTATAGCGAGAGTTTGTCATGTGCGAACTTCATATAACGAAGTATACCTCATTTTTCCCTCCTTTTGATGTTACAGAGTAATATATTTTTCAAATATATAATTGTTGTTGAAATAAAACAGGGAAAACGAAAGAAATAAACTTTTCTCACACATTCATCATCGTTTATCCCGTGTTTCCTCGCGTTCCCCTCCTAGCGTTTTAGAGCCAAGTTCTGAAAATTTTACAAATATTCACGTAATTTTGCTTTCAGAGGACAAGCTCTCCTAAATTTGATGAAGTTAAAATGAATTCGTCCCCTTTGTGATTGTTTTCTTCTTATTAACAAAGACAAACTTTCACGAACTACTACGAAAGGACACGCTGAACCATTCCCTTCTAATCGTTGGAACTTTATGCCAGCCTAATACAAGAAACGATCCATCACAGCAAAGCAAACACGAACTGACATTCAGTCTACGATTTCGTGAAGTCAGTTTTATATTTATCTTCTCTAATTATTTACAAATGATTTGAGGTCTAAGGTGTAACAGAGAAAACAGTGGTCGAGATTCAGGTTACAGGCAAGTAGAAATGAAGATATCTAATTATATTTCGTAATGTTAATATTACTATATATTCGTATTCAACTGTAGGTTCCTTTTAAATAAATAATATTGCGGTAGTTACTTGCAGTTTGCCCGCGATCACTTTTCATTTATTATGTTCTTGTTGTAACCACGTTCTTTGAAAAATGAATTGATCGTAATTTTACCCTCTCCATTTTCAGACGATAAATTTAGTAAAAAAAAGGGGACGGAAACACGAGAAAATACGGTATACATATTTGACTTGCTTGCCCCCTCTCAGGAAAGAATGAAGGCCAATGTTCTAGTTTAACTGGAGACCTATAGTCTGAATAATTGCAATTCTTCTGCACCAGAACTGCCTGTATATTAGCGTAAACAATCACTCACTTTCGAGGCCAGACTTCAGTGCGGACGTGCATCAATATTTGCCGAATGGATAAGTCAAACTGCAATCGCAGACGATCCAAAAACGAGAGCTCTTCCAACGGGAGCGCCCTGATTAAGCAGAACCGTTATTAGAGGAGCCGAACGATATTAATTAGACTAGCAGCGGTTCATTTCCGCGAACAGAGGAAAGCGAACGGGGGTGGAAAGCAAACGATCTGGCAATCACGCGATATTAAACAGGTTTCTCCGGGACTACGTTGCCTGAAATACAAACACACAACTAAATGGAATTCTTGTGCTTTGGGAACCGAAACGGGAGGTTCGTTATGGAAGAAGCAATAGCCTGCTTGCAGTGCATTTTGGAGTTAACGTAAGCTCACGTGGAAGGAAAAAATTAAAATCTGAAACTAGGAAAAAGAAATAAACTATCTTCAGGAAATCTCTATAGTCCTTCAGCCTTCGATTTGAAATAATAGGGAAAAGGATGCAACATTTCTAGACGTGAATTTTATATAAAGATTTACGAGGTTAGACATCACAGGCATTGCATCACACACAGCAGCACAGACACAGCAATCACAGACATTCAGCAAGGCTAAGGTTAAAAAACAGTGGAATGATGTTCAAGAAACAGTTTGGGAAACAAAATTTAAACAACGCATTTAAAATGCAAAGCAGTTTGCATGCCAGTGTTACAAACAATTACAACATTAACATTCAAATTGCGTTCAGTTTAATCCCGTAGTACAAGTTTTCAAGAGTTTCCATGAAGAAAAACTTGCAACTACGTGTTTTTGATGCCAGTTCAACATCTAATGAGTTCTGTGGGATGTTTTCAAGAGTTCTTATAAGAAGAAAAGTCTTGCTACCTCGTGTTTTGAGTAAAATCTAATGGGTTCAGTGAAACTGCGCTTTTGTCAAAATTTTTCAAGGTTTCGTCAAGAGAAAAATTTAAATTGTTTTATTTTAGTTTCTATTTTAACACTCAGATGGTATTTTTTAAGCATTTCTTCAGCGTTTCATGGCGAGCTTTTTACGATCTTGTAATTTATTTTATATTTTAATAGAGCAAGTGCCGCTTAATGTGATTACGTTTGTCCATGACTGTTTTAATACCTTTAACCGAATGATGACATTAAGCTACGAGAAAACTGTTCTTCGGAATATCAGTGGAAATTAATTTATTTAATGTAACTAAAAGCTTATAAATATTTACTTTCACAACATCTCGAGTGAGAAAAATGTCATAAACAGATGATTATCTGGAATCCTTAGGCGAAAGTTAATTTTATTAATTGTTCATAATGCTCCTGAAAATTATTCGACCGATGCTGCACCCCTAATTTTAATACTCATAAAGCATCCCTCATAGGAACAGCAAGAAGGGGTTTGTTTCAGCAAAAATCTGCAAGGAATACAAGCTGGGTCACATTATTTTTTCCGTCTTATTTCGAGAGAGACTTTCCGACCGCTGGTAAATCCGTGGCATTCGCCGCGTGCTTGTTCAATCTCGCGTCTTCATTTCTAACAATAAGCAACGCTCGGTGCATGGGATGTAGCAGCACCATGGAGACAGAAACGATTTATACCCCCACGGCAGCACCAACAACCCCACACTTAACTCATGTATTCAGGGGGTAGTGGCAGAACCGATTTCGTCATCAGCTTTTTTTCAGAAAGTTTATCACATGATAGGTTTGAATTTGTTTCAGAAAGCGACAGGCAGACATCTTCCTTCTGTGACTGAATCTCCCCGCCCGCATATAAGCATTCTGTACCGCGCCACACACATAGGAAAAAATCCCTCCTCGTGGTTGGATATGGCTTCCGATGACATCATTTCCTTTACACTTAGGAACGCCTTTGTTTTGTTTTGGCGACAGCACTGAATGCACTTTTTCCTTTCATTTAAGGCAACAGACTATTAGAATGGCATGGATATAGTAACATAATATTTGAAATGGAAATATTTTCTGCAGTGTGAAAGCAACAGATTGCAACAAAACTGAAATAATAATAATATGCTTACTAGCACACAATGTCACTTGGATCGAGATATTTGTGCTTTAGTTTCTGCAATAAATTCATGAACTCAGCTATTTATATAATCTAAGCACTTAAGATTGCTTTTGATATCAACAGCATGTGACATTAACAGAAAGATTTTAAAATTTTACTATCCCATGGAACAGGAAGCCATCTACAGAACGCTGAAGCTAAATTTTTTCGTTTGAAAGAAAACAAACGATAATTTTCACACTTCCGTGTCACTCATGCGCGTTATTCAACGAGCTTTGCCTAAAGCCGGGCAGGGACTGTGGTTTGCGCAGCCGAGGACGAGCTCTCTAGACCTTGGATAAATCAAACCCCGGTAGGCAAGCCCTTGATCCCGAGACGGAGGTCCAAGATCTAGTGCTTTGTCACTGAATCTGTAGGTTGATCACTGAATAATCACTGGATCTGTAAGTTCGTCAATATCCATTCAAGTGTTTAATTCCTCCCAATTCATGTTAGTTGGAGACGTTTTTAATTCTTCATCTTCTTTCATTTTATGATTTATTAAAAGATTGTTATGCTTATGACAATTCTTTATTGTTTTTTCTGAAATGCGGCTTTAATGTTGCCTTTAGTCAAAATCAAGATGCCCAAGTCCACACAGCTCTGACATTTGGCGATCTTCGCGGTTTTATACCTTATTTGGCCACATTACTTCACTGTTAAAAAGTCATTCTGTAATATTTTGATAACATTCACCGACTTGTTGGTCACAATAGCGACGTATTTTCCATCTTTTCGTATAGAAATGAGAGGAGCTTCGGAAATTCGATAAAAATATCCGAATGATGACATTCACTGTGATCATATTAATCGGTGCCTATTGCATACTGCGATGTTCTGTGGCAAATGAATTGCTTTCAGCTGAAACTAAGTAATAGTGTCTTAGGCAAACATTTTGCAACTGGGTTCCATACCTCAGAATTTTGTAAAAATTCAAAACAGTGTTTGCCAGTAATATAAGACAAGGGTCGGCAATGCAGTACAACAATGAGCCCAGGAAGCAATTTTAAAAAGGCCCTCTGTTCTCATATCTCAATTCTAAATTTTAGATATTTGCACAACAAATACTCGTAATTGTAATGATTAATGATAGAAAATATTCTTATTTTATCTATGCCATTTTGACAATTTTAAGAAATGCGCAATTAAACTTTTGACAAAAGCTGAATCTTAGCAACATCTAGATAACACTACACGATAATATGAATCAATTTTCAAGTGCTAGGAACATCTGATTCCGTATACAATGAACTACTTTTTGTCCCCATTATCTTCGTACACTTTGTCCAACCACGCCGTACTGGGCTTTACATCCGCAACTTCTGTTTGTACATAAACTTGTCATTTCGCAAATTTGCATTTCGAGTTGTAAACAGAGTTCTTCTCTTCAAATTAAAAGATAACGAAAATATACAGTTTGGTTTATTTGATTATGGCAAAGCACTGGACGGTTATCTGTCTAAGGGGAAGGATTCCTTCGTGGAGGACTTTCTAAGAAACACTTATGCGTATCTACGTTAGAAATGTGAAATACCACGAAAACGCCTATGCAGTCAGCCCGTTCGCCTGGAATCGAACCCAGGTCGAACTACCAGTATTTAGTGAATTTACCGCACAGCCGCTGGTGGGCCTCGAAAGGATACAGACAACATTGGTTTTACAATAGCTGGTACGAATATAATAATTTCATTAATCTGATTGTTGTATGTCAACAACTTCTTTCCGTTGCACAATAATGGCAACAATTTGCAGTTTTCTTGCCTGGCTTAGGCACATTTATTAATAATGTGCTATAGCAACCTTTTTTGATAAATGTTTTCGCAATAACAAAACAAACTGATAAAAATTTGCAACATTTACAATACACATAAATTGACTCTATTTTGATTTATATTTTTTCTTCTTATTATTTTTATTATTATGTTTATTTTTATTCAATATTTATTTTTACTGTTATTATTATAGACGAAATGCAAAAAAGATACAAGAAGCAAAAGAACAATTTTCTTCCATTTTATAAAGAAAAGGGTATATGTTTATTATGGAATTCAGCTTTAGTAATTGCTAAATAGGTAGAGACTTTTCATTACTACAATGCTTGCCGAACTCTAGCATTTCTGAAATATGCTCTCCTGGTAAAAAAAAAGGTTGCCAACTTCTGCTAGAAGACATTTTACAATCCTTGATCGTTTGAATTCTAAGTGAAGTTTGGAGCAGTTTCGAAGTACTGATACCAGCTCTGCCTAAAAAAGGTCGTTCCTTTTACCCTTCATCGATTACAATGAATTCGATTTAAATAAATAAATTCGATTCCAATGAATTCTTACTTCCATATGTCATTGTGGAAAGCCTTGAAAAAATGTTGTCAGCGACCTGTTAAATCCCAATTTTAAATCTCAGACGAGGATCTTAAAAGCTACGAAAAACCGCTGGAGTGTCAAAGTCATCGTGTTTGATAAACATTTCGGTAAGACGAAATCCATCCGACGACTTCCGGAATTTAAATATTATTCCTGGAATGGATATCATTAAGCCCACTATCGCGTCTAAACGTTAAATAATAATAATATGGAAATCTTCTTGTTATCTTTTTTAATTATTTTGTTTGTTTGTTTAAGTGCAAATTAACTCAAAACACGTTTTATCTTAAGAAAATTTTCAGAATTTGTTTCGCTCCCCCTTTCTTATCCGAAGCCACCAACATATTTACTCAATTTTTCAATTCTTTCCTCAATATCTATGACATATTTTTCATTAAAAAAATTTCTGTGGACGCCGTACCAAAAAAAAAAAATCAAACTTTCACATACTGCAAATGAACACACTTCACTCCTCGATGCTGGAATCTGACACAGTGAACAGGAACAACCCGTAACCGCGAATGCGAATACACCCAGGAGTCTACTGGACCTAAACTTAACTTGTATTCCAAGCCAAAGCTACCGAGCATTAGCTTGGAAGGATAAGGCCCCCCTGGGCGTATGTTAAATTTTCGAAGTTATTAAAGTGCGCCGATGAGAACGGCTTCGCGGAGAGGTTCAGTCACAGAGTTTCGGAATGCCCGCGGCTCTTTGGTGAATAATCTCGCTCGGGAATAAACACGTGGAACACTGTTGCAAAGAGAGAGACGGGTTGCCACGTTTGGCGATGATTCGCTGAATAATTGATTGAAGCACATATCCTAATCTAATACAAACACCGTTGTTCGATGCACCTGATTAATCGATTTCTGTGGGGCTAGATAGGCTTCATAACCCGAAAAAAACATACTACGAACTATCACTATCTTTCAGAAATCAGATTAAGAACATATACATATAATTTTTTTAAAGGTATTCAAATATTTAGCTAAAAAATCTGATGTGTACACCAGATAAACTTCCTTGTACGGAATATTAAATTATACGCAATTTTCCTGCAATTTATTAAACATATTGAATTAACAGTTAACGAATTCTGAATTAAATCTACTTCGTCGACAGCGCATAAACCACAATAGAATAAATGCAGTCTTTAAAGTTCACTATATTTATTTACCATAGCCACACTTCGGCGCTAGGTTCACTTAACACCGTTACATCTCATTTATTTTATAACTCAGAGTGAGCAAAAATTGCAGCATCCTAAAGAATTACCACAAGTTCTATTCAAATACTATAATAAATCTAAAACGATATAGAAAAGAAATTAAACAAAAAGAAAAAAAGAAACAGTTTTTTACAGACGATTCAGCGCCGCTTACCTAATACGCATGCGCTACTAATTACTTCAGTTCTCACTTCGCGGTAAGGCAAAAATACATAAAAATTCAAAATATTTTCATTAAAAATATAGAAAAACATAAAACACCAAGTACAGTTAAAATAATTTTTAAAGTTAAAATTACAATTTGTACGCAAAAACCAGCTAATAGCATTAATGATAATTCCAAAATGAATCAAGCATAATTTAATTCGCAATAATAAATGAAGACCTTACTTTGTTATTGCGAAGCTTAGTTTCTCTAGATTGGCAACAAATCCACTATTCTGCTAAGCTTCAAATGTAAACAAATATGGCCGCTATCATAACCAAAAATTAAGCTCAGCCGCACTTAAAAAAGTTTTAAATTGTTGATAATTCCACAATTATTGCATGCAGGTTAACTAAAGGGTATAAAAATTTTAACCGAAAGACAAGAATGACACAATTCAATCATTTTTAAAGCAAAAAATGCACAATTTACAAACTTAGAAGAATAAACAAACTGCGCTCACTGAGCCGAGTAACAAAGTGGACGTTTATTTATATACTTTTAGTGCGGCGATTCCAACCGAAATGCGAGGTGCACATCTACATGTTATACCAGCCCTATATACAAAATTTCAACGTTCTGAGGCTACTCGTTTTTGAGTTATACGAGATACATACATACATACGTACGTACGCACAGACGCCACGAAAAAATCTTTTCAGAATCCATTTTAAATCAGTTCTGTAATTTTTGACTTTATTCTGTCTTTACGTACAGATGCCACCTAAAAACATCGTTAAATTGCATTCGATAGCGGTCAAAATAGATATTTTGGTTCAAATATGGTACCCAAAATTTTTCGCGATTACAATACTTCCTTTTTATGTCGTACAAGGAAGTAAAAAATCATAACATTTTTTCCCACTTAATGTTTTACAGTGACAGATGAATCGCTTTTCTGTTTCATTAACCTCATGCTTCATTTTAATAGATGATATGTTTCATTTCTACGTTTTGAACTCATCATTTCAAATTAGTATACACTACAAAAACAGGAATTCTTAATAACCGCAAAATTGACAGTAGCAACGAATCTCCTCCTTCTTCCCAGATCGAGGTGGAACGGCAATGATTCTTGAAACTATGACGATAAAATGAAGGGCACTACTGAATATCATAATTAATATCCCAAGCATTAGGTTAACGTTTCCGGTTCCAAAATTACTCAGAAGTTTTTGACAACGGGGGAACTAAACAACATTAGCTGTTTCATTCGTCACTGAAATTTTGCACAAAATCAGTGTAGACATTATATTGAAAAAAATACGCGTACTACTTGGGAATGCTACAACTAATTCAGTTCAACTCCCTCTTTTCTTTTCCTTTTTTGCTTTTAACTCGTACAACTTTATCTCCCGTTCGATTTCGCACACGGCTTACTGATGCCATTCATTTACCGAAGAGCAAGGGTTCGAATCCAAAAGAAGGTATGCATGTTTATAAACATATAGAGTCTGTGTGGGGAGGGAATACTCAATATACACGGCGAACTGAAATCCCCTCGAGAGGTTATGGTAAAGGGGTGAGACTCCCGAGTCGTCGTTTGGGTTGTTCTCTGAATTCCAGTTGGAGAGGTGCTTAACAATTAGCAAGGCCGAACGAGATCTAAACATGATTACATAAATGCACAGGCCTTACTTCAGCCTGCACCTGATGCCATTCGTTCCGTTGCCTTCAGTTTCTGGTTGCTCCCTTACGCCGCCGAACCGTTATGAAAATTTTTATCTTCTCGAAAAGCGGCCACCATTACATATAAGAGTTGCATAAGTGTGCGCCACCGTTATGAAGCAGTCCGAACCAAACTTGCATAACGGTGCCAGCACAATAATACAAACTGTTGAATTCAAAATCGAAACTGTACACTTAAGGATTCTTCTGCAAACTATGCGGCTGCATAACGGCATCCAACGTGGGCAAAAGCACGTCACTCTGGACGCAAAATTTCTTTTATAAGTGTCCGATCGTTTAGTAGCCTAGGGCAAGGTGACCGCCTTTATGTATGTCACTATCTCGCTCCTCAAGAATTTGGCCTTGATGAAGAAGAGATGAGGTGTGCGTAGGGTGGTAGCCCCAGGGGGCAACACTGCAGGTGGCACGTTCTACACGCGCTGCTCTCGAAGTGATGCTTAACGAAGGTGTTTTCAGTAAATAAGCGGCTGAAGCCGCGGAATAACAATGGAGAGGATGAACTTTTAACCTGCTCGTTTGCTCAAAAACTTATGCCTCGTTTTGCGATAACCCTGCAATAACAAGTACAAAAATTAAAACAAGCTCCCGACAAATTGTGGCATCGAAAAACAATATAAACTTGGTTGCAAATGAGATATAATTGGTCATATAATTAGTTAATACGAAAGGAATTTAGTATCTGAACACATTACAAGTTAAATATATTTCGAATTATGTCAGTCAGATATAATATTTCCAAAATAAAATAAAGTTTAAAATTATTATGAGGCATGTTTATTAATATTAAATCAGTCAGTTTTTTAAACACTTATAATCTGAAAGTAAATTAAAGCCTTTATGTCGCAACGATTGGCTGCATTTCTAGAAGCTGGCTGTTTGATAGAACATGTACAAGACACTGATGCAGTGGTAACACTTCCCAGTCCCCAAAAATGATAAATTTCATGATTAAGTAATGCAACAACTCTAACAATTACATACAATTAAAGGCATTTCTGATATCAAACGCAACATAGTTTTCTTTAAGATTTATTACGTTATTAATTTAAAAATTAAATAATTTAAAAGCAATAAATGCAGATCCATTCCAGTTATTCTCAGTTATTAACTGCAAACGTGAAATTACACTAGCTGGAATCATTAAAATCATCTATATATGCATAATGAAGAGTATGTGTTTGTTTGTCTGTGTGTCCAAAAAAAAATCTACACCTTTATTTCAATCTTGATGAAATTTTGCACACTTGATCTTCAAAAGAGGAGTAAGGTCACTATCTACATAAGATTTCGAAAACCCATCTCATAGGGTCCACACTCAGGGGGTATATATATTAGAAAGTTGCACTCGCAACACAGTTCACGTCGCCGTTGCTGCGTTCCCGCTTACAGGTTTTACTGAAACTGGTTAGATGGTGCGTGCCGTGTTCGTTTACTGTTTAGAACAACGCAGAGATTTCCAGAACAGCATAAAACGTTTAAAGCAGAATTTAAGTGCGCTTGCGATCGGATTTTCGCGGATACTTCTAAAACAGTGAAGAAATTGGCCACAGTTATGTTGGTTTTGCGAAAGCTCATTTCCGAAAAAAAACGTGAAACCTCTTCCCTCAGCGTAAAGCCCAGGCAACGTCCGGTACTTCAGCTATTATAGAATAAAAAGAAAAGACGAAAGAGTTTTTTCGGGATACGTATATCCATTGCAATGTACTATTTCGTTTGGACTGTACTTTTTTATCTCCGTCCGACACATATACGTATGTAAGGTCGGTAATGTTTTCGACCTAAAACGTTTAGACCTAAACGAAAACACGTTTAGAGTATTTTTTACAACGATATCTGTCTGTCCGGGTGAGCCGGTTTTTTTCGTTCACAATAACTCTTATATCAAAATTCTAAAATTTTCTATTTTTGCGTACTTAAGCTTCCTCCATTTATATAAAGAGTTATCTAAATTTGGGGTAAAACGGGGCAATTGGAAGTGCTACTTCCCTCGAAATAAGTAAAAAATTTTAATGAACAAACGAAAGTGGTACTTTATTTGCAGCCCACAACAGTTTTTAATGAAAAGCTTTATTGAAATAGAATCCAAAACTATCCAATTTTAGTATTTAAGATTTTTATATCAATGGGAACAATATATTAGATTTTGAGTAAAAAGCTAAACACAAAGTGATACTTACTAGAAGCTCAGATCAGATTTTCGTGAAAAAATATATTATGATATAATCTAAAACTTTTCAAATTTGATATATGAAACACGTATAGGACTGAGAAAAATATATTAGATTTTTGACTGCATATGAATCGGAACTGGTACTTTACTTGAAACTCTTAACAGATGGTTGTAGAAGAATATACAATTATTGTGACAGAATTTGGTAAACAGTTTTGTGAAATTAGCCGACTCGGTGACTAGTTCCGATAAATTCAGACCAAATATAATGAAAAATTTCGTATTATAGACCTTTCTATTTGGTGGAACAATAAATTTAATTTCGTTTCCGAACTATCAACCGGAAGGGATAGTTCACTTAAAACTCATTGCTATTCAAAACAAGGAATTGGCGGGAAGTTATGTGCTGGCTACATTAAATGTTTGCTTCTTTCTACGGAAGCAAAGGAAGTACTGTAATCGCAAAAAGTTTCGGGTATCCTATATCAAAAGAAATATCAATTTTGACCGTTCCAGAAACAATCTGAACGATTTTTTTGCATACGTACGTTCAGAATAAAGGACTTTTTTTCCAAAACGAATTATAAAATGGATTTAAAATGAATTCAAAAGGGATTTTTTTCCTGATGTTTTACGTACATATTTAATTATCTCGCATAACTCAATAACGATTAACCGCAGATCGTTGAAAGTTTGTATATAGTACTCCTATAACATCCAGTTGTGCATTTCTGCTTTTTGTTGCAATCGGCAATACCAAATGTGTATATATATACCCCTTATCCGAGTTTAAAGTCTTTACCAGGCCTTTATTTCGGCAATCGTTGGTCGTATCATACCCTTCGAGTTATGAGGTATTTTGAATGACAAAAATATTCGTATTCTGGCAATTTTAAATTAAAAAAATAATAGAAAAAAATCTGAAATGTTTCAGGTTCTAATTTACGTCCTAAGGGGCGTTTTTCTAACGTTCTGTGTGTTACCCTTATTTATGAAATATCATGTTCTTCGCACTTAAACCATAAAATTCAGTTCAACAGAAATATAGCAAAATAATTTTAAAATGAGCATATCTTTTCCCGCGCGCTGGAGATCAAAAGGTTCCCCCCCCTTCCCCGTAGTGTTGCCATTGCTCGCTTTTAAATCGTTGAGTTTGTTCATCAAAAATTCGTTTAAAGTTTTACGAAATATGAAATAGATAATAAAATAAATTCCAAATTCGGGCTTCCGGATGCCCATATTCGGGTGAAACGTAGGTTATTCAAAATTCGATGGCTCAAGGTATCGTTGCTTTATCACAATGCGAGAAACATACATACATTTATACAGATTCTTCATTATTTAATTTCTTTCTTTCTTCTTTTTTTTCCTTTAATTTTAATTCTTCATTATTTATTTTTCTTAATACAGGGCGATAATGTTTGGTGGCAACAATTTGAAAAGTGAATCGTTCATTTATAGTGAATCAACGCAAAATGCCAAAACGAAAATAATAGTCCTTCAGAGGGCAAACTGCCCCTTTGGACTAAAAATAATAACAATCTCAGACAACTTTTAATGCGGTCTCTCGGTTCCTATAGTTTGGGTAAGTTTAATATATATAGTTTATCTCCTTCCGACACTAAGGGTAAGTTTTCCATTCGTTATGAAAAAATAAAATTATAAGAAGTTTGACGTCTCTTCCACAAAAATTGACCTTGTACGACCTATTAAATTGTTCACATTTTTTGCTGCAATTCATTTTAACTTATTTCGTCGAATTATTCTAATTTAATTAACCGATTCCTCAAGGCAAGTTGAAAATTACATCAAAAACTTCAGATTTTGAAATTAAACATCCCGCTCAATTTTTGTCGCACGCGAGTCAAACTTCCTATAATTTTATTTTTTCACAACCAGCATAAAACTTTCCTAAATAAAACCACATTAAAAGTTATTTCATTATTTGCCCAAAATTAACTTAAATCTGACATTGCCCAAACATGATTTTTAGCCCAAAAGGGCGTTAGACCCAAACGGCTATTAGTCTCAAAACGGCATTTTGAGTCATTTCACTTTCTACGTTGATTTACTTTTCAGACTGTTGTCACCAAATATTATCGCCATGTGTTATATTTAAAGAACCTATATAACGAAGAATCTGAATAAATGTATGTATGTCTCTCGCATTGTGAAAAAACAACAGTACTTAAAGACATCAAGTTTTGAATTACGTAGTTCTCCTACCGAAGCTCGAATTTTTAATTTCGAATTTGTTTTATTACATATTTCAAATTTTGTAAAACTTTAACGAATTTTTGATTAACAGACCGAACGACTTCAAAGCGAGCAATGGCGACACTGTACGGGGGAAAAAAATCTATCTCCAGCGCACGAGACTGTGCATCGGATGCTGTTTTAAAATATGTTGTGATATTGCTGTTGAATTTAATTTTATGTGATTTAATTGCGAAGAACATGATATTTAATAAATAAAGGTAACACACAAAGCATTGCTAAAACACATTTTATCGTTTAAAAGACTTCTGTAATCGATGGGAAGTGTATGACAACAGGCCGAGCAAAGGCCCACCAGCGGCCGAGCGGTAAAAGCCGCTGAACACTGGTAGTTCGGTCCAGGGTTCGAGTCCCGCCGAACGGGCTGGCTGCATGGGCGTTTTCGTGGTTTTCCCCATGTGTAACGTGGATACGAGCCAGTTTCCCTTAAAAAGACCTCCACGGGGCATCCCTCCCTTTCCGTGTAGTGCCTTAGGGCGGAGCACGTAATATAAGAAAAAAAAACAGGCCGAGCAAGAACTTTTTAAGTCAGGTAAGAGGCGTGGGTGTATCAGTTTTGGAAAAAAGAGTCATTTTGTCTGCACGTACAGACGTCAAATAAAAAAATCATCCAAATGGATATTTACCTTGGAATATGATACCCGAAATTTTTCACGATTACAGTACTTCCTTTATCCGTAAAAGGAAGTAAAAATCATCTGTTCTCAATGTTGGCAAATCAGCAATTTGGCAAGTAATAAAATGATCTGCCGCCACAAGACTAGCAACAGATCTAAGAAGTAGCAGTTTGCCAAGATGTTTAAGTGGACGACTAATTTCAGCATGACGTAATTCGTAACGCATTATGACGAATGTAATGTGACGCGAAAAAAAAAACTGATTAACCTATGCACGTTTCTAAAGTAAAATAAATAAATAAAAATAAGAACTTTAAACAAATATATATAGTTTTAAATTCCACATTCTGACATAAACTTGTGTCCTAGCAGTACGAAACAGGGAGCTCATAAACAGTTTGGGAAACAGGATACTCACAATAGTTATTTCGTACTCTGGAAACTATAACTTACAACACGCTGTCATCATTACCTTGACGAATGACTTCTTAGGTGGCAGTTCCCTTAGGTAGTAATCTACTAAACCAGGTAGAACCTATTCAAAAGAGCGCCCATCCACGGCTTTGCTTAAAGCTACTTCTCAAAGACACTTTACAACATCGTCAATGAGAAACCCAACTTGCAGTCAGGTGATAAGAATAAAAAAGTCTGCGGGGTGTTGTTCCATTGAGGCACTTCGGGGAACTAGGTCACAAAAGAACTATAGATGTGCAAAAAAAGTCATTGCCAAGATGCTGACAGAAATGTTTGGAAATTGGCTTCCAATTTCAAGAGTAGAGGAACGATCAACTTCAAACAGGAAGCAACCTTCTTGGTAATCATGTAACTTTTTGAAAAATTCTGCTAAACCCTCACCTAACGTTAAAAATGTGCTTTGGTGTTGTAGGATTAATTTAAAACAAATCCGTCAAATAATAACAATAAAAAAAATTATACGTAGGAAAGTGTAAAAAAAATAGTTTACTTTTTAGTATAACCTTCTAACATCTTGATGTACTTTTCACGTCGTTTAGTGAACAAAATCGTTTATTAAGTAAACAACAGCAAATTTCCAAAAACTATGTTCTGAGAAAAATTACAAACTCACCGTGGTACATTCGTAACAACAGAATTCGCGAAAGATTAAACATGGTCATTTACAAATATCCTACTATCATTTAGCCACGAATTTTCACGAAAACAATGGGAAAATTAAAAATTTACATACCAGAATTTCTAAATAGCAGCAGGCGGAAGACCATTCTAAACCTCGAAACACTTCTTTAATGTACCTGTATTTTTACCTTTCCTGTTTCTGTATTTTTACTATCATTTTGTGTTTGTAACCCATTCGATTTTAATTACCTGTAGGCATCATTTCATCGCACTGTACCGATATTCTCTGTAACATGTTTCTGCTTTTCACCCACTAAACACCACCTTTTATAGAACACACTGCTATGAACTTTGTGCAATCTCTTGAAATTCTAAACTCATTGCTTGTATGCTATACAAGTTATTCCATTCGTAATAATTCGCAAATCCAGTTGTGTTCGATTTGGGCTAAAGCCTCGTACCCAGGCGGCCCAAGCGAACGATACTTCTACCAAGATGGAAAGGAAAACTGATATTTGTTCCCAAAGCGTTCCCCGCCTGGAGCTAAATCTGGAGTGTAAGCAGGGCTGACCGAGCTGTTTAAACACACATTACTGTTTTTGAATAACATTGACAGGCTGCTTTTTTTGAATTACTGAAAAAAATCGGGGTACTCATCTTACAAACTGAAGGTGTTTATGCGTAAAACAATTGTTTTAGATAGAACAGCTTGCTTGCACCTCCTTGACTTTTAATCTCTATAATTACTGTTTATTTCACTAAAATTAAACAGTTAAAATGATTTGAAAAACAAAAAATCGTAAGACTAAAGGGAAAAGCAGCAAGCTTCTAAAAAATGTTATATAGTTTCATCAAAATTAATGTTTTTAGCTATTGCAGTGTCAATGAAAAGGATTTCTGAACCGTTAAGTCTTACTTGGATCATCCGTTGATCGAAGATAGCTTTTAATCAGCTTCAACTTTGAAAAGCATCTCTTCTAAGACGCAACTGAAACACACACTGTCAAAAGCCTTTAATGCCAAATACAAGTTAGGGACTGTTAGTTAGTTCTTGCAAGTCCATTTCCACAATAAACTCAAACATTTTCAATGCCGACCACTTTTTAGCCTCGTCCTTTTTTATATGCCTACATATAAGTACAAATGTTTGATGTTTGAAAACTTAAGTTTCTTCGAAGGTTCCTTCTTGATCAAAAGCCCGAGGTGATAGACCCCTAACAGGTTACGTCACTATTCATTTAAAAAACACAAATATAATTATTATCAAATTAAACCTGTAAGATCTGTCTCTGTTATTCCACATAAATTAATTTAGATCCCACAATGAACCTGGCGAATTCTCGCACAGGCGTGAATAAATTACCAGCACAGAAGAAATGTGAAAAAATAACCCTTTATTGATTCAGAATGAGAAAAGAAAGGCACGAGCTTCGTGCTTTACAAAAAAACTGTCAACTAGCGGTGAAACTTAAACGTAGAATATAAATCAATTCAAATCTAAAATTTTTTGTTTTTAACACTTCTTGTTTTTCAAATTAGTTTAACTATTTAATTTTAATGAATAGTGCTGGATTAGCACGTTAACATTACGTCTAACAGGTTGACTCGCAAAAACCTAACAGCGAGATAGCAACGAAACGTGCGCTGGATAGCGAAAACACGCTCTGAATAAACTCAGAGATTCACTCGTGTAAATATTCACTTCACTTAACTTAACTTTACTACATCCTGGAAAAAAAATGGAAGGGAAGTTGAGGAGTTCAGAAAAGGTATCAAATTTAGATTAAATTTGTTATGCAAAATAAGGCAAACCCTACAAACCAAATTAATTATTACATTAAATTATAATTAAACCAATTATAATTATACGGCAGTGTTTCTCGAACTGTGTCCCACTGATTACAACTGGTTCACAGAATCTGCCCTTGTGATCCTGTTAAATTTCCAAAAAAGACAAAACTAAAATTCAGATTAAGATCCATATATTACATTACAGCTGAAATTCTGAGCTTGAAAAATACACATGACAGTTGCTATCACTTATTCTCCTAAATCTCTTATCTATAAATTGATTCTTAGACTGTTCAGAATGACATGAGAAAATAAAAGTGTCTGAAAGGATACACGGTTTGTCGATCAGATGCATTAAACACAAATTTCGCACTATTTTCAACTTAGAATCATTTTCAATAGAAAATGATATCGTTCTTGTAAACGAATTATGCACTGACATAGGTTCATATCCCGAAATTCTGAGGTTCCAGTTTGAAACATATTTTCCAAGTCGTAAATATAACGAATTTTCATGGGTTCGTGATTCTTTTGATTGCGATATTGAAAATATTCCTGGATGGAAAAGAGAAGTTAGTTGAACTGTCTAAATGACATCGGTCTTAAAATGTAATTCCAAGCAGAATATATGGTTCATTTCTGAATCTCATAACTAGTGAAAACGGATGTACTGAACTGTACAATGGTGCTTTAAAAATTACAATGCAGTTTGCTTCTACGTATCTGTGTAGTAAAGGGCTTTTATCACAACGCAAACAAAGTATCGAAATCGACTAGCTACTACAAAGCTAAGCTTACCAGAATACATCCAAACTAAAACAGCTTTGAAAGAGTCGGCAGGCTCATCCTTTTCATTAATATGAGCCTCAGTATTTATTTTTAGTTAATAAAATAAAGATTAATCAAACTCTAATAGCCTTAAATTATTAAAAACGAATATAAATTTCCTTCTATTTATTGTAAAATTAAATAAATTTCAATTACTTGTATTTTAAAAATATAAGTGTGCAGGCAAAAATTTGCTTTCGAAGGGGATAGGAGTAAAGTGGTGAGCAAAACATTCTAATTTATAAAAGTGGTCCCCACTTGAAAAAAACTTTTAAAACGGTGAGTTAAGGGATTCAAGCGTAAGAACAGCATAGCTCGGCAATACTATGCAGATTTTAATTGAAGAAGAATAAGAAATGGGCTTTATAACACTTTTCTTAGTTTTACATCTTTTCTTATTTATAACTTTCTGGATAAGGTCATTTGTTTTAGTCACGATAATGAGAATTTCGAAAAAAAGAATCAGATGGCAGACAATGACATCCGAGTGTCCGAGAAATCACCACTGAGGGCGGAGGAGGAGGAGGAAAGATTTATAACATTCGAAACGAAAATGTAAGACTACATCGACCTCTTTTCATTTCACTTCACTTCGGTTGCGCCACAAACGGAATTACTCCCACTCACATTCCTGTTTCACCAAAAAGAAACAGGCAAGAAAGAAGAAAGGAAAATCTTGTGAGTTGACCAAAAATAAGAAGGAAGACGAAGAAAAAGAGACAGAGGTTAAAAGGGTTTTCTAAAAAAGTCAGAATGGATCTGCAGAAAAGCCGGCCTTTTGTGAAAGCGAACTACTTTTATTGAATTGAATGGCCGACCGCACTGTTGATGAACGAGTTCTTTTCTCAGAAATACTAAAATGTTTTCTCTTCCAATACAAAATAGCACAGAAAAACTATAAAAATGATTTGACAGAAAGTGGAAAGTCCTCGTTCACCGAAGATGCCGAGTGAGAGAAAGTTAAACACAGCTGGTCCTTGTCAGGTGAGGATGGGGTTATCAGGAATTCAGAAAATTTTCCGAGGCGCGGATTACTGTGACGTTGCTTTGTTACCTCCTACCAGTGGTTTAAAAAAAAAAAAAAAAAAAAGATTAAATATCAATCATTATTGCAGAATTCCTGCAAGAAAAAGATTTAATGATACTCTCATAAAACTGAAAGATAAACTAATGACAATCGTGTGAAACTCAACGTCTTAACCCCGTCGTCGTTAGCTCGCCGCAAATTCTTAATTATTCGATCTCATTTTTCACTGCAATGCATAAAAGCAAGAAATTTTCATGTCTCGCCACCCGGATGATATCATAAGACGTTATGAAGATGCCGGCATCTTTTTGCAAGTAAACAACTGTTTGTGAAAATTAGGACCGTCACATGGGTGTCCTGGATGCCTTGACAAGGGTTGCTTTCTCCTTAACTTCGAACTTCATATGCTGGCAGCCTCTTTGTGCCTTTATGTTAGGATACTCTTGCGTTTTGGAGAGATACGGTCAATATGAAAACATATGCCAGCACATTTGTTCAAGTTCGCGAATGTGCACCAAGATTATGACCTTCAATGGAAGACTTGGCAGTCTTGATAAAGGTTGCTTTTCTAATGACACTGAACTTCACAACTATGCTGACACATGCCATGCAATGACGAACGATCGATAAGTTCAAAAATGTTCCGTCATCTTTTCCAAGTTGGTCACGGTAGTGAGTCCAAACCCATTCGCCATCCCACCACCAAGATGGGATGGACCTTCACATGGGTGTCTCGGCAGCCTTGAAGAAAGTTGCTTTCCTAATGACACTGATGTTCACAACTGTGCCGGCACATTTGAACTTCTGTGCCATAGCACTCCCGTGCAATGACGCACAAGTTCCGTCACCTTTCCCAAGTTAATAACGGTAGTGAGATTAAACCCATCCGCCTCTGATCATCGTTATAAAACAGTATTTCATTGCGACATAAGCGGGTCGGATTTGAAAATTCTAACCACCAACTCATGCGTCTTGTTTTCGTAATACAGCACTACGGGATAACAATGTACAAATCATGTTTTGAGTCCTTTAAAAAATTGTTGTCTTGCATCGAAAACAAACTTAAGGTAGCATTACTTAAATTGAGAATACGATTGCATGCTCAGAGTCCAAAAATACTGCTATGAATCTGTACTATTGTTGACAGCAAATATCTAGTTCATCTAAAACTTAATCAATTTTTTAACAAAAAACAATCATACAATTTGTAACTTAATTTCTTCCATATTTTCACATCAGGAGGTCTCCTGCTATGATGCCAACACTCAGACGGATACAAAATCTATAAGGTCATCTTAAATACGTAATTGCTCGGAATATGAGATAAACAACACCCGCGATGCTGCTGCTTCACCATGAACTGTAATGGCGATCTGTCAACAACGGGGATAAATTTCTAGACAATTGAGAGGCAACAAAACGGTGTTTGTGCGAATGAAAAATAAGGATGGCTATCATTGTTGTTTTATATCTGATTAAACAGTAGTAAAATGAAGACCATCAACAAGTGTGAAATGGGACAGTTGGCATTTGCAAAACAGGATCGCTTGAATTGTTTTCTTGATGTGTTTAAAGTACAATGGCGACCATGGAGAGATATGATAGATATTCTTCAGGACCACATCAGTGCGTTTTTCTGGTAATATTGTATGATTTAATACTATAATAATCTTCTAGTAACGTAATAAAAAATAGTGCGTAGTAGTTTTTTGTATTTATTCATTTATTTATTTATGTACTGTTGCTTTTAATGAGATTTAACATGCTAATGTTATCATTTTCTTTGGTTTAGATCATAGTTCATGGGCGACAAGTTACCTGTTGCGAGAATACCGTTTCTTTATTCCTAAAAATGCTTATTCTCCCGTTATCTTTAATGTATTCTTTTTATTTTCGAAGAGTGATTTAATTTACGCAACCAGTGAACTTATTCTAGAGATTATACTGCTTGAAAACACAGGTAAATTTTAAACAGGAGTTTTCTGTTAACTACACGATATGAGTTATTCTTTTTTCCTGTGGTTTCTTTTTTAAATAAATGCCTCAGATGAACTGTGATTTTAAAACCATTTATTATTTTACGTTTATTACGCTGGCAAATCGGGAATTCATTGTACATATTTACATGTACAGTAAAACACCGTTTGTAAGTCTTTCACCGTATATTTATTTAAGTTAGAGACGTGTTAATAACAAAAACGTACAATCGAAGTTTCAGTTTACGAGTGTACATTACGTATGTTTTAGCTACAAAATTTCCATACTATACTGCTGTTATTATACAAGTTGAATTTTGTTATTCTGCCTTTTAGTTTAAAATATGATCCGTATTTTTTTTAAAAAGTTAAAATACTTCATTATTGGAATCGTAAGAATTCAGGCTGTGCAGTGTTTGCATATTTATATATCAACGCACAGTTCCTTCAACTCAACAATTTCAAAATAAACGTATTATGTAAACAAAGGAAGGGTCTTTAATAACTTTAACAGGAGCAGGGAAGAAAAATAATTAATTCTATGCTAGTCGTAAAATAAACAAGCAGTATCAACTTGTTGATGTTCTTCATTTATGGGATCACTGAAACTGGGTGTATAACAATGGACCTGTCTGACCCGCAAGTTTGTTAAGAAAGCTTTCGCGTATTGTATAAGAAGATAAAAGGTTTGCTGAAAAGGCTTGAAAAAGTTTTTGGCGTTCGTCTTCAAACTTTATTTAATCTCATTCATTTATTTATTTATTTATTTCCCTTTTTCAGAATGCTATGGAAAAATAACAACTTATCAAACTGTTTGGGAAAACTTTCTGTTTTGCTGTTGCCAATTCTTTTTCAATTAATAATCAGTTGTTCTTGCACACATGGTTATTTTTTGTATGTCCTTCAAATTCTGTTCGTCTAATAATAGCATAGTCATGCGTATAAGCATAAGAATGTCAGGTATACCAACATTGTGCTCAGTAATCGCATATTAAAGTTAAATCATAAGCATGTCAGATAAACATGAGCGATTACACTCCCATATAATCATTTAGCATTCTACCCAACACTCATATTAAAGACGCATATTATATTTTCAGCTATTTGTCATAATTATGTTTAAATTATGAAAATCGAAAATGCATTTATTAACGCCCACTTTTGAGCAATTTTTCATTAATGTGACAGTAAATTTCATGAAATTCTCGTTTTTTTTTTTTTTTTTTTTTTTTTTTTTTTTTTTTTTTTTTTTTTTTTTTTTTTTTTGTGTGTGTATCTGATACTTTTTCCTTGCTAACGTTTCTCACTGTTGAAACTTATATGCCTCAAGCTGATTTTTAAAAGAATTTTAACTCCAAACATTATAACATCTTAAGAGCACAGTTATGAAGTTATTATTAAACAATCTTTATATGATTCCGCTATTAGATGTTATTGTATGCCAAACAAAACTATTTTTAAAATTCCAACATGAAGATTACCAGGCATAATGTACCAAATTGCATTTATTACTTGAAAAACTGAAGTTATTGCCAATTAATGTTAAATTCTTCCCATGGAAAAGAAAGATCTTAACAGCAGTCACCAAAAATGAAACATCTATACAACCTTGCTCTGGAAACCATTAATGCCAAAGACCCAAATGCATGGGTTTGTATAAAATAGGTGCTTGTTTAAACAGATGGACCATATAGATCATATAGTGATGATCTAATGTCTGCAGGTTCGAGGTTTATTCTAACCTTTTTTCCGACTATGCCTGTGCTAGGAAAACCGAAACGCATTTGATGGACAGGTAGAGTATCTTACAATAGCCCTGAAATAATTATTGACATTACATATTCGAGAATGCTGTCCTGCTATCACATTCAAGAGCAGCAAATCAAGCCATTGGCTCTTTGGAAACTCCTATATCAAGATAAGCTCTTCAGTGCCGAAAATTAATCCGATGCCTATTGCAGAAAAATAAGAAAATTAGAATACAGTGGATGCCTGGACACAGCGGCATGTATGGAAATGAAAAAGCAGATTTTCTCGCACGAAAAGATGCTTCGCTATTGCAATCAATAAACTCAGATATGTCTTATCACTCAATTAATAAGTATAAATTTAAATATGCAGTCTATGAAACAAAGACATCAGTTGAAATTGTTGGATATCATTAAGACGAAACAATGGAAGGCTCAAGATCTCGCTTGCCTGCCAGAATATCTATGACGTAACGCTGTAATCCGTTTTCAGCTACTTGCAGGGCATGATTGCCTGGGCGAACTCCATTATTGAATTAGTATATTCACTGAAAAATTTTGTCCACTCTAATATCTTATGGAATCCATGACACAGGACCCACCTTTGTCGCTGTTGGACACTCTTGGTTATGACTCCGAGACCACTTGATACTGGTATGGTCTTCGGTAATGACTTTCGGTCACTTCTATTATGTTTTGTCTTGAAATTCTTATTGTATTTTGTCTTGCCATTAGAAATATATATAAAACGGAATAATTGTTTTCCCCTCTAATTCTCATTGGATTATCTAAATTCGTTTGTTAATAATAATAAAAACTTTTTTTCTTGTTTTACTTGAGTAAAGTGCCACAACGACTTTGTATAAACATGCATAAAAGCGAAGGTGCCGAGGGACACTTTACTCAAGTACAAAAAGAAAAAAAGTTTTTATTACTACTTAATTCAGCAAAAACATTTTTTACTACTACTACTCAATTTGGCAATAATATCTCAAGATTTCTAAAAAAATAATTTAACTTAACGGAACTGCAACATTCATAATGAATTCATAATTATTCTTTATAGTCATTTATTTTAATTCACCTCACTTTCATCTCACTAATTGGATTAAACTCCACTGATAAGTTTGGCTTAAACTAAACTCAGACTGCCAATTTAGCTTCATCATTTTTACTTGAGTAAAAGACGAAACACTTTCGCATTTATTAATTATCGTTAACTGAATGGGGGTTGGTTTGTCCCCCTTGAAAAGTCAACCAATTTCCGATCAGTGACGATGATTACTTAATTTATTGAATATTTTTCATGACTGATTGATTAATTATCAATTACACAGTTGCCATTTCTATTTTTCAAGATTCGAATTCAAGTTTCTTTTTTAAAAAAATTTTTCGAGATTCAATTTTCAATGTTTTTAAATTACTTCATACAGACACTTCTACTAACTTTATATTGGGAGATAATGTACTCTTTATTACTTGTTAATAAATTATTATTATATTGCTTTGCAGCTATTGCGCAAGTATTAGAAAATTTATTTAGATTACAATGAATTTCAATTAATTAATTCAATCTTTGATACATATACGCAAGTATTAATTTATTTAGATTACAATGAATTTCAATTAATTAATTCAATCTTTGATACATATATATCTATATATATATATATTCATAAACTTCTGTTTATGTACTTAGCAGCTAAATAAAAAGGTAACATAAATTTTATCGCAATTCCGGAATTTTTCGATTCTTTAATTTGGACAACACTGATAGAAACAAAACGCATTGATTTTTAGAAAATAAAAGATAAATAACTAAAAATATTACAACATATCTGACAAATATTTTTTTGATAATCGACACTGATCTATTAATAACAATAGTATTCCTGTTTGCATTAGTAATTTGGCATATTTATTCGAAGAAATACGGCATCAAGTATCCTAACTAATATTATAAATGCGAATGTGAGTTTGTTTGTTACGCTTTCACGCCTTAATTACTTAACCGATCATCATGAAATTTTCAAGAAATATTTTTGACATATTAGAAAAGGTTATAGGCTATAAAATGTAACTTATATGTTGAAACTTAAATTGTATAATAGATTTTATAGCTGAAAATGATTGTCGTTGTATAAGCATTAAATGTTGAAAGTTTCATAACGATAAGTTAAACGATGTAAAAATTTGTCTGCGAGCGTAGGTGCGCGGTTATTTCGCTGTGAGATAGAATTATTTTATCTGTTTTGAACTGAGTTTTTGCTAAACGTTTGAGATATTGTGATATTGTGCGAATATCTGTGAAGAAATATTTCAGCATTTTAATTTATTTCTTGTGGAGAGAATAAATTTTTGTTAACTTTTTACGACACGCAAACACTTTTAACCTTTCCTAATATATCAAAAATATTTCTTGAAAATTTCATGATGATCGGTTAAGTAATTAAGGTGTGAAAGCGTAACAATTATAAATTAAGCGTTTATTAATTTTTATTTGTTTAATTTATTATTTAAAATCCTTCAGGATTTCCGGCTTTTGGCTCTTCTTTCACAAACATTTTTCAGTCATTAGGAAATATACGTAGCAGTTTTACTAGATTTCGTGGCGATACACTCCGCGTGAATACAAAATATCCGCGGCCTATAGGTATTAAAGAAGGGCAGTATTTACTGAAATTTTACGCGCGTGTATTTTTAAAATTCAAGCGGAGTTGAAACTTATATAAGGACATGAATGGGAGTGAAGCCGCGGGTAAAAGTTAGATATCTCTTTTTGTTTATTTATTTATTTCCTTTTTTACAGTTTTTTTTTTTTTCCCTTTCTTTTACGAAATGCCTCGCAAATGTAAATCTAACGCAAAAATTGCTCGATCTCAAGAATCTTCCGTACATGCACAGTTAAGAACACAAGAACAAGCAAGGCGAAGGAAGTGCAGAAAGAAATAAAAGATTAAGTATTTATCAATAGATATGTAGTATATGTATTAACGCCGAATAGAAAAACATATAATATAGTATACAGAAGCATTCTAGAATAATACTCTTATTCGTGCTCTTATGAAAAAGAATTAATGTTTTTAACACTTGTTAATACTTTAAACTTTTTGAAATCTTGGTAATGAAAATTATTTATTTTTGTAGTCAGATATCTTAATAAAGCATGTTTTTCAGTTTTTTAAATTATACTTTAGTTTAGAATTTTTTAGTTAAAAAAATAATAATAATGTTACGAATTTCACATTTATTTGGCTATTAATTTAGAATTGTAATTAAAATTCCTTTTTATTTTCCCGTGCAACGCAGACGATTTTTGAAGAGAAAGCTACGTCGAAAAAAATAAAATAAAAAAATAAAAATAAAAGAGCGCGTGCGTTTAACGTTTCATAAATAAATATCTCGTAATTACTGTTGCCATCCACAAAAATCGAGATTGTTCTATTGATAATTAAAAAGCTTATAAAAGCCGAATTGAAACACCTCATCTCAGTTGCTGTTGTAGTTGTAAAAAGCGAATTGCTGTTTGTTTACTTAATGCTGTTATTGATTGTAGCGATTTCGCTATGAGATAGAATTATTTTATCTGTTTTGAACTGAGTTTTTCCTAAACATTTGAGATATTGTGATATTGTGCGAATATCTGTGAAGAAATATTTCAGCATTTTAATTTATTTCTTGTGGAAAGAATAAATTTTTGTTAACTTTTTACGACTTGTACATTCAATATATAACGAACCCGTACGCACGTAACAAATAAGATAAGAATGCAATGTATTGTGTATATCCAAATCGAATTTTTAAAATTATGCAGAATAGCGTCTTAGCAATATCACTATGGATCTCTTTTTTTCTCAATGAAGAAGGGCAGTATTTACTGATATTTTACACGGAGTGTATTTTTAACTTAAAAAATAAGTAACAGTAACTAAAATTTTACACTCGTTTATTAAGATTAAAACCTTCTACACAGGAGCATCGGCCACTATCCGATTCACCAACGATGTTTGACTCTATATATTTTTTTCACTTTTTCACGCTCATATTAGAATTTTAAAATTGCTATTCCTTTATATTCATAAAATGAAATAGCAGACATTTTCTACTGCTAAATTATTATTATAAATTCTCTGATCGAAAAACGATATATATATATATATATATATATATATATATATATATATATATATATACTAGCTTATACCCGCCCGCTTTGCTGTGCACACTATCTATTTGAATGTAAACCTAGACTTCTCATATGGACGAAATGTCTAATTTTGAATTGATAATTAATGTAATTTTTTTTTAATTTAAAGTCGGGAAATATAGTGACAGTCAGTGAATCTATCATACACAGATTTCCAAATCACCCATGAGGTACTGTGTATTGGGATACGTCCCCATTAATTAAGGTGGCGGGTCGTTATGTTAATGGGTGTAAACGATAGTTGCATAGATTGTAGCGTCAACATAGTATTTCTGTAGGAAAGAAGAGGGAAGGGGGTGAGAGAGGGAGACACATAGAGGGGCGGGGAAAGGGTCATGCATCTGATGGTATAACAAAAATCCATTTTGAACAGGATTTACGTAACATCCGTTCTTAGTGCGCGTCTACATCGTGGAATGGGTAACTACGAAAAATTTCAAGTCAATCGGGTGTATAGTTTCGGAGATTTCGTGATGAGTCAGTGGTATTTCGCTTATATAGATATATGGAGGATTATATGTGTTCAAAATTTGCTAGCTCAAGGTGCCGCCGTTTTCCCACATTCCTATTAAACTCAATGACAAATATATTGCGTTTTGCTAAGTGGTAACACACTTCTTTTATACCACTAATTTAAGTAAATTTGACACATAAATATCCTACGCTTTCCAGAACAAACATTCATTAAATCCTTTTTTTTTTTTTTTTTTTCCCCGGGCCTGAAGATGCACATGTTCAAGTGGAGGACTGTGTGTGTTCAAAATTAAGTGGCACTAAGTGCCGCTGTTTTTCCACAAAGCGAGGAGCATATATATGTGATGATAAAACAAGCTTAGTAGAAATGAGCAGAAATTTTGATGTCGTAGAATGCTGAGATGCCGATCCACAGTGAATAAGAAATTTGGCAGTCGAGGCAGATCAAATCATTTTACTTTCAGTAAAGATATTGCGACCACAAACAACTTGGCACATTATTTGTGCCTATTTCAAGAGGTTTGGATTTTTGATAATTTTGCAGCAAATAAAAAGCAACAAACTACAATCCAGGTAGGCCGAAGAGTAGCTAGCAAGTGCGTTACATTCGGAATGAAATCTTAATTCAGACTGAGTTAGTTTTGGTTCTCAGTGCGTTTTGATTGGATAGTTAATACTTCTGTAAAATTATTATTGGCTGCTTGATTTTTAATTCCATTTACCTCACCAGAATTATGTAAGAGTCATATGACATGGATTAATCTAGAAATGACGCAGTGCAGAAAGAAGTTACTATTTTTAGAATTGAGAAGGAAAATTTACGTTGCTAATTTAATCTTTTAATTCTTTATTTTTCTTACATATATATAGAGAGATTTTTCATTATGTAATAATAAAGATTGTAACCTAATAAATATTAGGATTGTTAACTAGAATAAGTTTTCCATATTGATGGACGAATACTCGAGGAAATATTTAAGCCTTTGACGCTTTCAAAATCAAAATTGCTAATATTTTTTACTATGATGTTGAAATTATTATGATAATTATTAAGGAAATAAAAACTACCGCAAGTACAAAACAAAGAAGAATTAAATGGTTATTTTTTTTTTTACGTTGTGGAATAAAAATGCGTGCTTTCGATGTTAGTTGATATTTTATGCTCGTTTTATATTCATATCACCGCACATAAAACTCCTCCGATATATGTCTTAAGACCATTTTTCTTTTCCATTATCAGAAAATCAAGGAATGGTGAATGAATTCATAAATAAACAACATTGAGAATATGCACATTCAGCATTGCAAAAAATCGCTATTAAACTTAAAGAGGCAACTACTGCCGATTTCAAACATATCGTCAAACTAAGGTAAAAATAATTAAAAAAAAAAACTGAAAAGTCTTGGAGAAAAGATTACTAGATCGATGTGCATTTTTCCAGGTTACTCAACAACGGCATTGTTGCTTTTGGCTTAATAACTCGTGTATTTTGTACTTAGGCGCCTATTACAGATACCAGTTAATCGAAAAGTCCAAAATCTGTACCATTAAAATTTTCAATGAATTTCACTTGAATTGCCGTTGACCACAGAAATTTTTATCAGGACTTTCACGTTTTATTTTTTTTTTTTAACCTCAGGGATGCAAAATTAAACAGACTACAATCACGGCCAACTAATATAGGCTAGGCTACAATGCACTTCCAAAAGAATCTGTCTGGTATATAGAATAACATCAATACTTTTTGCAACTTTTCAAGTTCCCCTCCCCCAATTTTGATACTTCCATGAATCTTTTTTATTATTTTACAGAAATACCCCTCCCCTTCTGAGAGAACAAATATACTGCTAGTTTCACATACAATCATAATCTTTAATAATAATAATAATAAATAATAAATAAATAAAACACACCCAAAGTGGCATTTTTTTAATGTTTTGTGTGTTACCTTGATTTATTAAATATTATGTTCTTCGCACTTAAACTATAAAATTCGATTTAACAGCAATATTGCAAAATAATTTTAAAATGAGCATATCTTTAGAAATTCGGATATGCAGATAAAAGTGTCCCCCCCCCCCGTATAGTGTTGCTATTGCTCGCTTTGAAATCGTTGAGCTTGTTAATCAAAAACTCGTTAAGCGTTACAAAATATGAAATCGATAATAAAACAAATTCCAAATTAGGGCTTTCAGATGCCCATATTCGATGGTGGATTACACTATTCAAAATTTGATGGCTCTAGGTACCATTGTTTTATCACATTGCAAGAAACATTCAGACAGGTTCTTCATTATTTAGTTTCTTTAAATATGATACATGGCGATAGTATTTGGTGGCAACAGTTTGAAATGTGAATCAATGCAAAATACCAAAATGAAATTAATAGCCCTTCTGGGCTAATGCTCTTTGGGCTTTAAAAAAAACTGAAATTGTTTTTATGTACCTTCTTTCGAACGTAT